>JABXWE010025095.1:0-35915 GCA_014611495.1 Limonius californicus
GTACATAATGCGATTTTGGAACTAATTACTTACAGGAGAGACAAGTAATCAACTGTCAAATAACAATTATTTAGATAACCTCAAAACATCAGGTGTTTGCGGCTCGGCAGCTGGTTATGAAGCGACATACATTTACCGACGCATAACTGAAGCACAGCCTACTATAAACGTGGGAGTTTTTGAACACGGTTTACATTGTTATTTACTATTAGCGACCGATTTATTCATAACGGTAGTGCTCAATTGTTATAACTTCCATAAAAAAGTCAGTATTGGCTATTGAAATGGAGTTATCACGCATTTGCAGAATAAATTTGTATCTGCCACTTGGAATGTATGGTGGAAATTTCGACTCATCAAATGTAAAGTTGGCCACATAGTAAACTCCCTTCGAAATATTGATTTGAAATATTTGTTTAGTAGTAATTCAGGCGTACCTTTTTTAGAGGGCGCAGTGTTGTATTGGAATGCTGCATTACCAAGGTTCTCAAGCCAAACGAGTTTTTGAGTAATTCCGTACAAAAGTTAAACTCGAAATTCATCGGAAAGGGTCGATACTCGTTACTGGCAAATTTAAAACATTCCAAGTTCACCTACAATTAATCCATTAATATTTTAAACTGCGGGGTAATTTAAATCGTACTATTAAATTTTTGGAGAAGCTGTAAATTAGAGATACCGTCATATTAAAAGCAGTTGTTGTTCTGTTGAATTTGAATGTACGAATATTCAGGTAATTTAGCCTGTCCTTATTGTACCACGTGACGGTTATATGTTCAAGCTTTATGTGATAGTCGTTCTGGAAAAACTGAAAACAAAAGAGAAATTTAGGAAACATGAATATTTATTCGAGTTATATCAACAGTTTTGCATGATTCGTGAGTATGGGCACGAGAAATTCAAACAGTCGATAAGGCCGGTATAAATATTCAGATGCAATATGATCAATAACCCCAAAATAAAGCTGAAAATGTATTTTCCTATTTTTTACCAATAATACTTCTGCCGACAAGATTGCCAATAATAATATTTTCAGCCACATTTTTCTGTGCCATTTAAAGCGCCAGTGAGACTACAAAGCTCTGAAAAGTCTAGATTTATTAATAGATTATTCATACAATGGCCGCAGTTGTCCGTAAAAATAAACGGACACTATAGCATCAGATAAAACTACAATAGACAATTATTAATAATTAAGCCCGTTGCATCCTACTAGAATAAAATATTTACCTTGACACGTGTCATTAAATATACTATGATAATAATGTAAAGCGAAAAAAAATATTTATATTGAAAACAAAACGTTAATCTATGTAATGGCAGCGCTTCTGGTAACTGTACATAATAATAGTGATTACATACCCACTATTAACATTACAATAGTTTCAAATAGCGTGGAATTTTGATCTAAAATACATATTATATTTGGGACAACCAACTACCTTTGCTACTACAAGTACACATCACATTTGATTTTATTGCAGTAGCAAACAGCATTAAAATTACCACTATAACAACATTGCAAAGTAAATTAATGTTAATTGGTTTTTATTTTGATGTTATGTTTTGTTACGGTCCAAACGAGCTTTTTCGTCGACCCGCAACAGGATAGGTGGAAAAAAGCCTGCAGCTTAGCTCAGAGGAGTAGGGGTAGTTAAGGAGATTACTAGTTCTCGTGGAAGGCCGAGAAGCCAGCAGCTTACTGGAATCGGACTCACCTTTATTGTGCCTCCTCCTATATGTAAAGCTTGCTCAGTTCATGCACACAAAGATAAAAATAGACAAACATGAAAGGTGTGGTAAATTTCATGACAAATATAATTAAACTTCTTTTAGATTACTGATATGATACAAAAAATATAACGATTAAATTGAAAATGGTAATATTGATGGTTAGTTAATACAAGATTTTGTTGGAACGTCCAAACTGAAAAAGGCTCGCCGTCAGTGGCTTGCGATATTTAATTTCTTACACATCCACGCAGCCAGTGACGTCGGAGTTTACAATTTAATACAATGTATAGTTACCCTTTACATAACTAACAGAAGAAAGAACAACTGGCGACTGAAGGTGACTTTACGTCGTATTTTTTTGAAGGTTCAACACTGGAAACTTGAAGATTAAACACGGAAAAATATTTTCACCACACAATTAGAATTTCTCCCACCTTAGTGTTGATCGGTAGGAGTAGAGAAAGAGTCAGGCAAAATTTGGAGTGTTCTTGTGTTCTTAAGAAGCAGGAAAAATCCACAGGCACGTGCCTGAAGACTGGATCGAATGAAGACGACGTTAAAAGCCAATACGTCAATGCGTTTATCGCAACAGAGATACAACCAGAGGGACAGTAAATGGGCTCGATATTAATCCGCCAAAGGCTATCAGCAAATTCGCAATGAATTGCCTTCCCAAGGTTAAAATGCCAGCGTGTTTCTTTAATCCAACACTTGTCGATGGTTTTGTTCACCCCACCTTGAAAACAGCGATAAGAAAATTCACGCGATGGACACCCATCGAAAACCCAAGCCGCCCCTGCAGTACTGGATTACGGCGCTTATCGCAAGCAACCGGGTCGAAGCAGATGTTAAATTCGACTCAAGAGAAAAACGAACGAAATTGTCCAGCAGCTGGAAGATTTCCTCATATTGCGAAATATGGTGCAATAATTCCAGAACAGTTTAACACGTGCGACTTCCGGCCATCCTGTCAACACAGAAACCCAAGAATTGTTTTCGACCGGCAAATCCAGCCTACAAAGGGAACATTCAAAGGCTTCGCGAAAGTGGCCTCCCATAACCCAATCTTAAAAAAATAAAATAGGGATCGACGTAAGAACGGCAATTAAAATAAAACTTTAATTCAGATGAAGTGGCAAACTCAAACTAACATGACAATTTTTCTGTCTTAGTATTATTTCGTTCAACCTAATTTTGATAAAGTAATTACAACTCATATTTTACACTTGTAGCTGTTATTACAGTTGGACCAAACTTTTAGTATGAGTTCAACCTTAACGATGTATTCCATGCAATTTTTCCAATGTTTATCAATTTCACAATCAGCATCTTTGATCAGACCCAGAACATTGTCGTTTAACGTAGGAGAAGTATTTCTTTCTCTGACGTCGTTTGTTTTCAAAGTCCTCCACATCAATTCTATCGGATTAAATTCGCAAAAGTAGTGCTGAAATCATTATGGCAATTTGCAGGGGCAGTTTCATGACGAAATATGATTTTTTAAAATTCTGTTCTTCTATTAGTTTCAACAAAGTTGATTTAGTTTTTGCGTTGCCAGGAATAGGAACATTATTTTCATTTAAAAATTGTATAATATGTGCTTTGGCTGTATCTCTTTAATTTGCCTCGAATGGTAAGGTGTATTATCCATCACAATCACGCTTTCAGCCGCAAGATTGGAAAGTAAAAATGTGCAAAACCAATCTTCAAAAGTTAAATGCGGTCCTGACCACAGACCAACAAGCACCAACGCTATTGGTCAGAGATTACATGCTACCTGCTGACTGGTAATCGCATTTGAGTAGGAATTAAATCATTCGCTACTAAAAGTTTGGTCCTACTTTACAATGATATAAGTATTCTTGTGGTAGTACTGTTAGTAATTGTAATTACTGTGTTATTACGATTGAGGCCTGTGGTACCCACGCTTGGGGAGCCAGTGAGCTCTCCAAGGTTCCTGGGGGTTGTGTAGCCACGCAGGATTCCCTTTTAAGCTCCTTAATATTTGGGAGAGCTGGTGATTGTGTCTAAACACTCAGCTTGACCTTGATCTGATTGACCAGCCGGTGATCGCTGCATTGCCCTTTGCGAAGTGACCTCTTTTCCTTGTGATGCACGTACGGCGGCCGGCGGAGGTCGTTTGGTGATTACAATAATATGGGGGAACCCATTGACCGGGGGTAACATTCGGCTACCCGGTACCCATACAGGTTAGGTACATCAGTCAAGATCTACTAAAGACGGCTCTGAACTACTAGAGACGGTCCTGTCATGGTGCCACAGGTGAGTTACTAGATGCGACGCTGGATCCTACGGATGGACACTCGACCTCATGTAAGTAGAAATGCAGAAGTTGCAATGCTAATGTAGTAATGTACTATTGCTTGTGTATTCCATGGTTTGCTGGTTTGTGCTGAAATGGGGTTGTGGCTGTTTGTGTGTTTACTTTATGAGTGCACCGTGTACATATCTGAAGCTGTCCAATCCTGAGCTCCCGAAAATTTAGTCTTGATGAATACACATAACCGATTTCGAGACCCTATCGGTGAGTGTTCAGTTAATTATTATATTCACTTCCCAACGCCCGTCCCGGTGTAAAAAAGACCCTCCTACACTATTTTAAAAGTGTTGCAATATAACTTCAATTTTTTTATAGTAGCAATGCACGAGCGTATGTTACAACTTTTTTTACCTCTAGCTTTCCTAATCCTTGACGTGGTTAGAACGCTAAGGATTGTTTATCATTAATTTTATGCATACATTGTCCCCGTACTTCGTATGAACAAGTCCCTGTAAGTTAATTGGCGTCCTCGTATCAACGTCTAAAAGTCGTTAACATAATAATTCCCAAAAGAGAGCATGCATAATTCACAGCGGCGCTTGCGCGTATCGATTTCCCCAATGCAGCTACATTGCGGGAAATTACACGTGCTCAGACGTACCCCCTGGACAAATAATAGTTAGGCTGAAACGAGTCAGTCATACATTTATCATTTTGAGTACGGCCTTACGTCGAAGTGCTTACGTTGGCGAAAAAATGCTTTTTGCAGAAAATCAAACCGGTTTTCCAATAACTTCGGGATGAAGAAGTTACTTACATGATCCAAAATTTTCCGTGAACTACTGTCAACCACTTCCAAGGGTAAGTAAAAGAAAAATACGTTCTATTCTTGAATAAATCAATAATTAGCGGCAAATTAACCGACATGAAGTTTCATAGTTTCATATCGATTCTACCTATTTACTTGGCCCACTTTTGGACTATCCTCTTTCAATCCGATAAATGAAATTTCCGTTTCTGTACCAAAACTGCAAGTTCCTGAAAAATTCTTCAACCTGAAATGTAGCTTTAAATGCGTCGTAAAAATTCTAGCTCGGAAAAGAGTAAACATTTAGCTGGTCTTTATAAGTTTCAAGAAATCAATAAATTATTAAATGGAACCTGAAGTTATACGTAGCGTGAAGGCTAGTTGGAATTATTTATCGTATACTTATCGTTCAAATATAAATTAATGACGTCATAAATTGTGGTATTTTAGTGTAACCAAAAAATCTTTAGGTATCGTGACATAAATGTTTCAAATGCTTATTGTTTTACTAAATTGAAGTGTGTTCTTCTTTGCATAATCCGCCAAAGTTTCTCTAAACAATTATACTGCATAGTTGTTTCTATGGCAGAGGGCTAAGAAAACAGAAATACAAATTAGTTTTACTCACATTGGGACGAACATTCATCAGAGTAAGTTTGCTCAAAGGAGTATTACCAATGCAAAATTATTGAAAGTAAAATCATGTCCATGCAATAATGATCATTTTTGTGTGGTGGTAGCTCAGTTGGTGGAGCGCTCGCTTTCTGAGTAAAACGTCAATTATGGCTTGGGTTCGAAACCTAAGCAATACTACGCAGAATTACATAAGTCTTGTCTGCAACCCACCACACACAATTTCCCAATCCGGCTTGCAACCGTGGGATCTTAATGCTAAAAACCTTCTCTGGAATTTCTGTAGTTCGGATTTGACGTTAAACTGTAGGTCCCCCGTGTTTCTTTCTATCTTATCGCTGAGGAGAAACGGGTGGCAGAGAAGAGGCCGATGGCCAACAGTGGGACAAAAAAGCTGTCAATGAATTATTATTAATTACTATAAAATCAGAATTATTCTAAGGCACTCGTTAAGGTAGGTTGCGACACAGTGCACAGAATTCAGAATGAATGGTGTAATGAAAATTTAAAAAATCAGCCAATACCCTGTGAAACTAAATAGAATAAACTCTAAAATTTCTTTAAGAGTAGAAAAATGTAGTAAACTGTAGAAATGCGAATAAAAAAACGGATCTAAAAGCATTGAGTAAAATAAAAGAATAGTAGAGAGGGAGAAAATTCAAACTTATATGGGAAAAAAGACAGAGGGAGAGAGAGAGAGAAAGACTAATGCTTACCGTAAGCACTTTATTGTATTTTAATTTTTTTTCATAACTAGAAAAATTTGGAATCTTATCAAAATATTACTTTTTACGATCACATACGCAAATGTAATAAGACAAAATATGAAGAAGGATGTGATATAGGAAAGTAAAGAACATATTGCAAAAAAAGAAGAATGAAAAAAGATAAGAAACAACTAACAATATACATAATAAATAATAATATAAGAAAAACCTTGAAATTAGGAAACTTAACACTAATAATTAAACAAACAATGTAAGAAATAGGGAACTAGAGAGCAGAGGAATGACACAGAATTGTATATGTAAGAAATGAGAAAAGGGAAGAGAGGCGGCTGCAAACCTATTTTGGCGGACTTAGACTTAAATATTTACAAAAAGTGTTATTATTTATGCATATAGGCAAAACATGAGCAGACAACTAAAAAGAAGAATAGCTAAAGTGTGTTAGAGAATTCATCAAACAAGGGAAGTGAGGATGATAAAACAAATGTAAACAATAAGTAAATAAAAGAAACATGTAGGAAAGAGTAAAGCCAGCAGTAAGAAGAATATACAGAGTGTTAATGAATTGCACGGACAAACTTCTAGGGTTTAAAGTATACATGAAAACAAACATTATTTGTTAATAAATGTATGGTCAAAAGTGTTTCCTTTTAGGGATAGAGGTTCTCAAAAATTCTTTCAGAAGCGCCTAAATGTAGGCAACTGAATTTACTACCTACTATTTGTTTCCATAACGATGGAAATTAATGCAGGATAAATAAAGCCCTCTTTCCCACTTTCCCAAATAGCTTTGTAATTTTGGTTTTTTTCTATTGCTTAGTTCTGAAACATTTTGTTAATTAATTTATTTTAAATATAATTTGAATTTGAATAGTGGGAAAGAAGGCTTTATTTATCCTGTATTAATTTCCGTCGTTATGGAAACAAATAGTAGGTAGTAAACTGAGTTAGGAAAAGAAAAAGAAAGAATAGTAGTGATGTTCAGTAAAATCTGCAGAGAATAAGTTAAATAAATAAGAGAAGGATAACAAGGGGAGAACATAATAGAAAATTGGGGAAAAGTAATTAGACTTATATGTGTAACAAATAAGGAAAAGAAACAGGAAACAAAACATTTTATAAATTTTTTTAAAAAAGTCTTGAGGATAAGTTAAATAAATGAACGGTGCACTACAAGCAATAGAGTAAAAAATAAGACAAAAGGAAAATAACTTTTATAAGTATAAGAGAGAGAGAAAGGGGGAGGGAGATAGAAGGAGAGGAAGAAATAGAAAGAGAGGAAGAGATAGAAAGAGAGGGGGAGATAACGAGTTAATTCATTATTTTTTTAAAGTGTACAGAGAACAAGCTGAGTAAACAGAAAACATACAAGAAACAGTAGGAAAGGAAAAAGTAGGCGGGGGAGAAATAAAAGTTTTACAAATTTCAGAGACAGAAAGAGAGTCAGGGATAGAGAGAGAGAGATTAACACAAACTTTTCAGGACTTACTTTTCTGAAAGTGTATGTATGAAAAAGACGGAAGAAAATGGAAAGCCTAAAAGAAAATTGTGAAAAAGGATGGAAATGTGTGTGTATGTAAAGCAAAGGGAGACTAATACAACAAGTTTTAAACTTATATTCATATGAAAGTATAAAATATCAATTTAATAAATAAAAGAAAGACAAGAGCCAAAGGGAGAAATGAGAAGAAACATTTGAATAAAAGTAAGAAAAAAAATACAAAATGAATAAGGCAGGAAACTCAACTACACTTTGGAAAATAACTCAAATCGTGAGAAAAAATTACACAAGAAAAATTAAGGCTGAAAAAAAAACTTGAGAAACGGAAGCATAATGTGAGGGAAAGGAAAAGTTTATGTTTTTAAGAAATAGGGGAAAATAGTTTGAAGTGTCCAAGTTAGTGTCGGTTTCTCCTCTTCGTACGTTTACCTTTTCTCTCATACCTTCTTTCTTTCTTCTACTGCTTCTGTTCCACTCTCCACTTCTTTCTCGTATAGTACTGTTTCTACATTGCACCTTTTGCTACCCGTACTCATATCAAATAAAATTATTATATAAATAAATTGCGTATAGGAAATGTTTACAAAAAGACCCGAAGGCCGTCCGCACATGGCTGCCACATTTAACCTTGTAAAGTGTAAAGGCAGTTAGTGCAGTGGCGCAGTAATCCAGAGGACCGAATACTTTACTCGTTCTCCGAGGCACCGGTAATAGCAGCGCGTTAGCGTAGGTTTCAGTCACTCATCCAATAGGTCACCGCTAGGATCGCTGCTTATCTTTGAATACTGTTTGACTAGTACTCGTACTTGTTCATCTTGCTGTTCCGATATTCACTAACTACAACTTCTGTAACTCCGCAATTGTGTCTAACCGATTTGCATATACAAAATATTGATACCCAAACATAAAGAAGTTGGGAGGCTTAAGTCGGACGATCGCGGTTATCAAAAATCTTTAGTTAATACTTCAACAAAGAATTCTCTTAGGAAGTTCAATGTTGCGTCTGCTGTATAAGCTGTTGCATCCTGCTGGAAGATTCCAAGCTGATTTTCGTTATCGTGTAGTTGATTTCCAAAGGGTCTTAAGTTGTTGGTACTGTTAGCAATAAGATTCTCATAAAGAATTGCCCAATAATTCTTCCCAACGTCTGAACACAAATCCTAATTTTAAGGGGATGTAACGAAGTCTCCTGTACGTATGAGGAATTTCGGTTGATCGTGGATGAGAGTTTTGCGAGTTTACATTTCCTCTAAAATGGAATCATTGCTGAAAAATGTTACATCTGAAATTCATCATTGTTGATGCTTTCATTAAACAATGTACAGTACTGTCGACGTTCTTCACAATCTATCGATAACTTTTGAGCGACTGACTTGATATTCTTAGGTGCACATGTTATACTTTTTTGTAGAAGGCCTACAGTGTAAATGTTCAGTAACTCAGCTACAAAAACAACATTCTGTTCATTATTTGTTCGAAGAGACAAACTTCTTATTTATTGGGAATTGCATAGGACTGCTTTCCGTAAATACGCAGGCCCTCCCGTTAGGCTTTCCTTTTCAGACGTCGTCTGTTTCTTTATACCATTGAACAATACGATGTACTTGCTCACTGATGATTTCATAGCAAAGTGCTTCGGTAGGATTTGCTTTTGGAACTGATTGAAACAAGAATGATAGGAGTGCAGCCAAGCATAATTTACATTACATTCTCCGGTTAGAAAGTAGGCTTTTAAAATAAATGTGTCCTACACTATTCTGAACAGCACGTTAACCTAAAACTACACATTTGGTATGTGCATTCATAACAAAACTTCGAAATTATCTAATAAAGCGAGCGGTTATACTATTTTTTTATGTAGCTTCCTCTATAAAGGATTAGAATTTTCAAGTTTAGCGTAACGAGCAGAACGAAGTTATAACAACTTCTCTAAACTATTATTACCATTATTTTGAGTGATATATAGAAATGAATTACTAAGCCGGTTTAGCGTTTCCTTAAGTAATGTTTTTGGTCACAATCTATTATATCCTATTTCAAATGTTATATCTAAAGCAAGAAATTCCCTAAGAATTACCTACTAGAAATTTTTGGAAGGAAAGTGACCGTATGTTCATTCCCTGCAAAGGATCAGTCGGTTTTCGCACCGGAATCCTCAGCCCTTCTTCAGCCGGTAAAGTTAATGTAAGGATGAAAAGACCAAGAAAACTAGCTAATGGGGTTTCGTGGAAGATACTGTCCCAGCATTTTCCTAAATACGAAGGAAATTCGGTCAACGGTAGAGCGTTTACCTCTCATTCGGAAGGTCTAGGGTTCGAACCCCCGGGCTGTCGGTTCTGACTCAATTTTTTCGTGGTTTTCCTGGGTCGTATAGGTAAATGCTGATGCACGTGTCATCTATGATATTCCATTATATATGTTTCCTGGTTTTTCTCATCCTTACAATTCCGTTACTGGTTGAAAAGGGGCCGAAGCTTCTGGTTTTGTACCCTTGTTGTGGGAATGAACCTACGGTGACTTTCCTTTTGTTACAGGCAAAATACAAAGGTTACTAAGCTAAACGTATTGATCAAACACGATATTATAATACCAGAAGCCTTATAGCATGAACTGATTTCCATTTAGATATAGTTTGTTTACTATTACTTTCGAATAGCTTATTGTTTCCTTCTTAAGATGTATAAAACTAACTAATGATTAGTAAATAATGTCATACCCTACCGCTCAAAATGAAAAATGCGCTATAGATCAGCACGGACACCCCAGGAGATCTACTGTTTCATTATGTTACATCTGCCAGACCTATAAAAACATTGCTTCACCTTTAAGGGTGCCTTTACGAACGTGACCTCATCAATTTCCCGATAAGAAAACGCCTCCTTAAATTCGATTTACTTTCTGCTCTCAGGAAATTGCCGGCACATTTATTCTTCCACCTGGAACAACTCGATTAATTGAATGATAGGATGAAAATACATACTAAAATGCTTCAGAATTGGAGACTCTGTATAAAAAAGGGTTCAATACTGTTAATGCATGCGTTTTCACTATCGGTAAATATTGCTTCTGCTTTAAACATCTCCTACGTGCTAGGAAATATAACAGAACATAATATATATAAGATAATTTTACTGATCCTTGTTGATCAATACGTAGATTGCCCGAATAGAAATATGTTTTTCATTAAATTGCTGGGATTGCAGTGTTTGATTCAGAAACGCTTTCTTGCCGAAATCTTTATCTCTATGGGAATCTTTATTCTTACCCTTATCATTGATAAGGATTTTAAAGTTCTTTTGGACCTTCCTAGGATAAGCTGCAGAATAGTAATGCGTCCGAATGACGGTATCCGAAAGAATATTAATAAATATATAAACATTGCTTGACATATCCTTTGTAAACCGTTATACGGATGCTTCCATATTGATTAGAATCGACTTGACTAAACTAATGCCAACCAATAAATCGTGTAAACATACTATTGTCGTCCGCTAACGAGTGTGCATGAAGGATCTTACATAAGGAGATTGCACCTCTTACAAGCAAACGCAAGTGAATTGAGTTGCACAGTGCAAGCCGTCGCATGCGGTCGGACATTATCGTGTAAACATAAGACTGCAGATGTCGGCAATCCTCGCTTTTTGCTCACGTATGCATTAATTGTCGTACATTCCACGAACTCAACTGACACTACTTTTCCTGTGTAAAAAACACCAGTAGCCATCAGCTATCGGTTTTCGAACGTTTGCTTAAATTTTTGCCTTTGGGGAAATCCGCATACTTCCACTGCATTGAATATTGCTTGGTTTCAACATTTGCGTACGAAATCCAAGTCTCGTCGCCCGTCACAATCTGATTAAGGTAGTCATCGTCATCAATTTCATAACGATACAGGAAGATTAGTGCAGAGGTTGATTTTTACGAACATCTCTCTACATTTTGTTATGGGCCAAACCAGCGTTTTCGTCGACCGGCAACAGTAAAGGTGGAAAAAACCTTCAGCTTAGCTCAGAGGAGTAGGGGGAGTTCACGGGAACCGCTTACGGGCAGGAAATCGTACCTAGTTGTGTACAGGGTAGGTCACCTTCCAAATTACAACTACTTGCAGGTTCTCGTGAAAGATCGCGACGTCAGAAGCTTACGACAATCGACCTTTATTGTGCCTCCTCTTGTATATAAAGCTTACAAAGTCCATGCACATAATACATTAAAAATATACAGAAATAAAAGATGAATTCTAGGACAAATATGTACTGTTTGAAATTGGTAATGCACATAGTACAAGAAAAATATCCAAAACGATATTAATTGTAGTTAAACACAGAGGGAAAATTGAACGTTCAAACAAGATAGGCTTGCCGCCAGTGGCTTGCGACATTTACTTTAATGAACATATCTACGCAGCCAGCGGCGTTCGAGTTTACAAAAATTAAGTAACTTTAACATAAACGAGTAATGAAACACTGGGCAACTGCAGGTTTTTCAAGGAAATTATACCGTTCTGTTTCTTAGTCGTTGACGAAACACTGATAAACAGGAAAAACTAAACACTGTATAGTAAATTGGCAAGCTCTACCTTAGTTTTCTCTTCGGTACGGAGTAGAGAGAGAGAGAGGCACAATTGGGGTCTTCCTAGGTTCTTCGGGAAGCAGGAAAAATTCGCAGGCACGCCCCTGAAGACTGGATCACGAGGGAGACACAACGCTATGGGCCAGGACTTTCTTTGACGGAGAAACTAAAAACGGGAACTTCAAATACCAAAATCTCCTCCGCTGTAGAGGGTGATCACTTGCAACGGCTCAAAGGAGACTGTCACGAGGTTGAAAGCTTCTATTCCGACACAAGTCGAAAGAACAAATTCACTGAATTGTCTTTACAAAAAGCTGACACTCTGCTAATATATTTAATCAGACACAAGTCGACGATTCTTCTGCCTAAGGCAGAAAACGAAATGATAAATTCATTTCGCAGAAGAGAGCAGCCAACAACCCGGTCACCAACCATCACGTCCGTCCAGTCTCAGAAGCTACCGTCCACTGACTTCCCCGCAAGAACTCCCACACAACGAAATTGTTGTATAACAAAATTCTTGCACGTGTGCCTTTCGGCGAATCCGCAAGCAAAGAGTTCCAAGAACTGCCTTTGGTCGATATATCCAGACTACACAAGTACGTCAAACGGAACAGATGAGAACTTTCCAAGGCTTTGCAAAGCGACCTTACACAACTTAATTTTTAAAATAATGGAAATAGCAATCGACCCAAGGGCGGCAATTAAAATAAAACTTTAATTCCCCTGAAGCGGAAAAACTCAAACGAAAATAACAATCTTTGGCTATCATCACGCACGAACTTTGTGGTACTGTAGCAAGTTCAGGACAATTTTATACTGTACGGTATATGAAAGTTGAGAAAAGATTGAGGCCATTTTCGTAATCGTGACACGCCAATCTTCACGAACTTTCTTGTTAACTTTTTCTACAAGTTGATAGCAGAAGGTTCTCAATTTGCTCCTTATCGTGCACGTTTGTTCGACCATCTCTGAAATCCCTACAACACTAATGTTTCCTCCATTCTTAAGGCTCCAACCATAATCATCACATATTTGACGGTACATTTCGGCCTCGGTTTCGTTTTTTCGCATCAGGCAAACGAATCACATTTGGCAGGATTTTCGATCATAATGATCACTCTAGCGTTTTACTATACAACTGAACACAATGACAGAGCCTCGGTAAAGTGACATGTGGCTAGCTCATGAGACACTAAAGCGCCTCAACAATCCACCAAATTTCCCTCATTCGGCAGGAATATTTGAACGGCTCTTAGTTTCTGAATTAGCCTCGTACAAAACGACTTTATTTAGCACTACAGGCAGTCTATTGTATCTTAATCGCCGGTCTTCAGCAGTGGTTTTGAGTAGGACTTGTGTAGTCTAGTATTCCGGTAGTCCTACTCTCTTTCTTCTTAATGGGTGTGCCGCACCCATACTTTTTGTGACTGTCTCTCAGCTGGTATTCTTCTCACATGCTCGTATTGTTTCAATCTTCCTACTGGACTGCTGCCTCTCAGATATTGTTTTTGTACTTTTCTTAATTTGCTTTGACCATAACATAAGAATATAAATTATCGTTCCTAGATACTAGCTACTAAATACCTACTTCAAATTTCAACCAACTCTTCTCAAAACTAAATATTTAGTTCTATTAAATAAGGGACCGCTGTGGTCGAGTGCGAGAACGCATTGGCCACTCGAGGTCACAGTAAATGCAGTTGCTCCGTTGGGGCGATCGAATCCCGACTGGGGCGACCGCATTTGCTTAGTTAAGTTTAGGGTGCATGTTGCATGAATGTTTAGTATGTAAGGGACGCCCGCACCCCCCTGAAGTAATGCGAAAGCGGTTCCGGTGGGGGGGGGACGGTAGTATGAATGAATGAGAAAAAGATAGTTCTATTAAATAAGTATTTAATCTCCCCTCCTCAATCGCTTTTGTCTGTGTGTAAGCAGTTTCTATTGATGTTAATACCGATTCCTTTATATTTGTTTTGCTGTTCTGGTAAATGGTAAAATCTATAATAAATATATTTTAAATAAAGCAGCGACCTTGTCTTACCCCTTTAGTTGCTTTAAGCGGTTTCGATATTCTATTCCCAACTCTGACAACATTTTCCTGGGAGCAGTGTAGATTTTCAATCGTATCTACATAATAGCTATTTATTCTACTATTATCTACCTCACTATGTTTAAAAAGCAGTTTTAAGTAAAATAACAATCTGCGTGAATCTTATTATCCTATCATTTCAGAAAAACCAACAAATCCAAACATGGCAGAAAGAGAAGACTGTGGACTACTTTCAACTCACTGGGCTTTAGGCACTTTAGTCCTCGTAGGATTGGCGTCGTCTGAATTCGCAGGAGCTGCCACCATTGTTGCTCTACCCATTGCGGCCTTGTCCATAACATTAGCAGGTGAGTGCGATTATCACCTTTCAAATGGAAATGTATCTTAATTAAGAGATTCTATATAATGCCTGCTTGGAGCGGCTGCTCCGCAGAAGCATAATGACTTAAATTCAATTGCCGATTCAAAGCAGTAATTAAGGGGTTGCCAGCTAATGGCACGTTAATGAAATTAATTTTCCTGAATGCGAGATGTACTCTTGAAAGCTCAACTGACTTTTCAACACCACTCAAGCACGGGCGTAATGATAAGTTGCTACGGTTTAATCGGAGGATATAGCATAAATTCCATGGTGAAGGGTCGGTGCTGCTTCGGATTACGCCTGCTTGCTTGTTTTAGCTGGGAGATTACGTTTCCGGTAATACTATTTGGTTCGATCGTTGTTTGTGTGCGCGCCTAGCTTATGTGGAAGTTGTTGGAAAATGTAGGACTCCATTAAAGCGAAATTGGAGATTCTGTTATTCCGTGTTTCGAATACAATGATGGTTTGTCATATCGGAATAATTTCACAACAATGCAGTAACTGAAATAAATTCGAATAATTATTATTAAAGTGTCTACAACAGCGTTCACGTCGTTTATACGGAGTTTTATATACAGAGTGACCCATTTAAAGCGGAACAGGCGTGTTCTTGACACAAAATTTCAATACTTCGAAAAAGGCCCGAACACGTCAAATTCATTTTCCAGGGAGGCAGAAAATAGGTCTATTTCAATTCACCTCCCTTCAACTCCAAAATTGGGTTACTCTTACACTACAAATTGCAAGCTCGATGATTTTTTTATAGTTTTATTTTTATTTTTGGATTCGTGTATTAGTTCCCGTGTTTCAGGGTAGTGAAAGTTCGAAATGAACACCGCCAGTATCCGTACAGTAATAGAGGTTATGTTTAAAATGTCGTCGCACATTCTGAAGTCTTTATGGAGTGCTTAGACGGCATTCGTTGACTATACGACATGGTAAATCTGGTAAAGAATCGAGTTGGGTTGCGTAAATTCTATTCTTTAAGTGACCCCACAAAAATAAATCTAGCGGAGATAAATCTGGGGATCTTGCGGGTCAATCAATAGCACATCTTCTTCCAGTCCATTGACTTAGAAACCTTAGATCCAACTATGTCAAAAAAACAGTGCATAATGCGAAAGACCTCCGTTCTATTGGGCTATCAAATGATCTCCGAGATAACGATCATTATTCTCTACAATGTCAATTAATATTGAATCAAGGTAGCCTCGTAATAATGCCAAACATATCTGTCCGGTTAAGTTAAAAATAAAAAAAAAGGACCACCAATACGATCACAAAAAAACGCCAGCCCAAACATTACATTTTTGGGGGTGTTGACTGTATATACCATTTAGGAAAAAGGTACATTTGTCGGAAAACAGCCGTTAAAAAATTAAAAAATTATTTCTAGCCTCTTCATTTATAGCCTCACAACATTGCAAACGGCGCTCAAGTCGTTTTCATTGAGTTCTTGTAGCAAATAGGTCTTGTAAGGATAAAACTTGTGGTGCTTCGTAACTCGTTGAATAACAGTTCAATTAATACCCCACAAAATAGCCACTTGCCTTGTACAGAACGTATGCTCAACAACACCGTGGTATAGAATCGCGTCTTCCACACCTTGATTTCTTACCAGATTTGTTGCGTGTCGCATTTTATTTGCGACAGACTCGGTCTCTTAAAATTTTCCCACTGACCCCCAAGACATGCTTGCGATTTACGTGCTTATCTGCATGTTGTAGGTTGAACAATTTGACGCTTTTACTGGCACATTCATTGTTTCCGAAGAAAAACACAATTATTTCAACTCTTTCTGAAATCGAACAACAACTACGAAATACGGCGTAAAAAAACGTTCAAATGTTTACGCTAACGTATGGTCAACCAATCCCGTCTAATTATTCCATACATGCTCCAGAAGATTTCCTACCACGAAACTTTGGACTGCATTTCTGTGGAAACTGACGCTCGGAATCCAAAAACAAAAACAGTGCTGTAAAGCAAATACACCTAGCTTTCAAGTGGTATGTCTTTTGATTTCTTGCCATGTGTTTTCGAAGAATTGAGCTTTAGAGTCACAAAACATGCATCAGAATATTTTAAACAAATTATTTTTCAATAAGTACCAACTTCAGCTCTTCTAGTGGCCCCTGAAAGTTATTGTTTTTTTTTGGCATAGGTTTTTTTATTTAAATTAAGTAGAAAATGTTCGAGCGTATGTAAAACAATTTAGACATCGATTTAGATTTCAACATCTCTACAGTCCTCTGGTTTTGGACAGAGCATAGAAATGAATTAATTCAAGACATTAAAATAATATAAATGTAAAATGTTCTTTCAATATTTTACACAAAATTAATGCTTTTAATTCTCTCTTTATATGCTACCATTAAATTAAGGAGATTCGTAATTTTTGCCTTCACATTTTCTGTGCTTTCCTGTATGGTTTTTAATCTTGTTATATTAATACATAATTTATAATTTATTTTCATTTTCTTGCATAATAAAACTTCTTGAATAGGTAAATGTGCAATTTCTAAGAGCTTATTATTTAAATTAGAAAAACTGATCTTCTAAACTACTTAGTAGTGGCACTGTGGTGGTAGCTAATTGGGTAGTGGTCGTAGCACAGTTGGCAAAGCGCTAGTTTTCTGAGCAAAACACTCCAGTGTAAAAATTTCATGACGCAACCACCATACACAATTTTCCAATCAAGTCTACAGTCGTGGAGTCTAAATGACAAAAAAGTTAGTTGTTCTGGTTCGACGATAAACCATTCCCCACGTGGCTACCTTAGGAGGAAAAGCACGCGGCAGTGAAAAATCGGTTCCCAGCAGTGGAACGCAGATGATGCAAACATATGGAAACTGTTACTCTTTGGGTTAAATCAAAATGCCTTAATAATTTTAGATAGAGGAAAAACTGGTTTACATATGTTTCCTGAATAAGGTTGATTTATTGCTGGTAAGAACTTGTACCTAATTTGCCTTAAATTCCTATTCTTCCCAATCGACTTGTTCGAAACATACTCCTAAATGATGGTTAGCATCGAAATTAAATTCTTATATGAAAGTCTATATACCCAATCGCTTTCGAGATAATTCAATTTTTATGTAAAACTTATATGCCATAAAAATTTGGAAACCGCGTACCAAGGGGATTGGATTCTCAGCATAGACCTGTACTAATATCTCACAAAGTACACGTTCTACGATTTCGGAAAAATCGGAAAACGATTGGTATGTATCAAAACCACGCAACAAGAATTTTTATTTTATCTTTTAATACCAGAAAAACGTCAAGAAAATAAGTTCGTAGATAATATAAATTAAAACAAAAATACAGTACTTTATGGTTGGTGGTTTTATTTTTGAGATACAATAAATATTTTATGTTTGTTCAAAGTAATCTCTATTCTGTACGCTATTTGGAACTTGTGTTGGGTCAAATCCCTTCTCCTTTAAACTTTCCCATTTGGTCTCTCTCAGATGACTCCTGTTCATTTCAGACTTCAATGCTATTGAAGTACTCGAGGGTAAAAGGACTCTATTTTTGTGTGCATATCTTTGCATTGATAAAAGTAAAATTGCATAGAATGCATCGGAAAACTATTGAAATATAAATCCCTATAAAAAAATTATACAGAAGCTTTTATTCCATGTAGTGGCTAACATCCAGGCAACAAATAGGCAGCAGGAAAACACAAATCTCTATTTTCCTTAATATACTTCTTCAAAGTAATATTTGTTAAATCGCTATTGATATTTTACCTTCATTTTGAACATCCTTACGTTCAGCTTTAAAACGTTAACCATGTAAGTATACAAGTACGACTTAAGCTGATATCACCGTGATTGTGAAATCATCATAGTCCCTCACAAACTTGTTTAAATAGCACTTATATACTTTTTTTCGGCATCTTGCAGATGTAAACACACTATTAGAACTAGTAGACAACTGCTTGTTGATGAATTGTTAAATTGTCACAGGTTTTCCTGTCAATGCAATAGGGCCACTCAAACCTTGGTAATCCTCTAGGCGTTTCCAAGTATTCGGTTTTTTCGAAGCTTAACAACTAAGAAACTACCTACCTACTCAAAATACAGAATGAATGAGTTTAGAAGATTATTAAATTGCTGCAAATTCCCAGACTGCTTCACGAAGTGAATGTGTACTTGATAACAAAAATTGTATAAATATGCAATTTAAACAGACAAATGCTGCAAATTATGCATTAACGCTCAAAACAATTAAAATATGCATTTATTATCAAAAAGGTCTAAAATATGATTTTGCATACGCAAATATGCTTTTGCATATGCAAATATGCAAATGTATAATTGTCGTAAACCTACCGATTAATTTAAATAGTCCGTAGAGAGAGACCTAAAATAGCAAACTTTGAAACTTTAAGATTCGATCTATGGAAACAACATCTACGTAACAGTTATATTACTAACAAGTGGCAGCATATAACTTTTACGATAACACAACCGACGGTGATAACTTAAATGCAACGTATTTTTCCGAACGAGTCCATTTTCACCGAGAATATCCAAAACACTGCAGCCACTGTATAACATAAAATTCACAACTGTTTACTTAATCGTATACACATGCAATGAATTAATGTATTTTCTTTACATTTGAAAAGGACATGTGATACGTCTACGTCTTTTAAATATGTATATAAATGCGTCTACTTCTGTATATAAAACATTATTGCTACTTATCGAAAGAACAAGTTTCACAAATTAAATACCTAGCAAAAAAATACTAATTGTGTATTACTTCAATACTTTATTAAATTAGAGGGTTAAATATCATATTCATAAACCAGTTATACTTTTAATCCATTGGAAGTAGTAAGAAACATCTGTATAAACGTCAGGATATCCCAGAGCACAAGGAATACCACTGCATACAATGCCAGCTTGCACACCATCGCAAATTAGTGGACTACCAGAATCACCATGGCAAGCTCCTTGGCCGATTGGTGCAATAGTACATATACTTGAATCACGCACAAACGGAGGAGGAGATATAATAAGCTCCCGGCACATAGCGGTGCTAAGGGAGTTTAACTGAATTTGCTGCAGTGTGTTTGGAACATCGTCGTCGAAACCAAACCTGATTCGACCCCATCCCGATAGAGAACAAGATATACCACTAGCAACAGATGAACTGGCGAGACCAATGGGTTGAACGACTTCGTTGTACGAAATAGTAGATGCTAATTTGATAACACTAATATCATTATTTCTCCAATCCTCATGCATAATAAATTGATCTACTTTGTGTACAACTCCGCCTGAATTCAGATATATTGTTCCAACAACCACCACGAAAGATGAAGGTACTTCACTGAAATAAGAAATCTATAATGTACCTGTATAACTTTACACCCATGCACTAAATTCTTTCAAACAAGATTCAAATACTCAATTGAGTAATGTTTTCCACAATACTTTACTACTTTAAAAGATCTTTAACAAGTGTTTTTTTATACTTTCTCGCAGCTCCTTCTAAAATATAAATCCAGTTTATTGAAAAAGGAAACCGTCATACTTGCGTACACAATGGGCTGCTGTCAATATCCACTTGGGACCGATGATAGAGCCACCACAGAAGTGTGTGTTGTTGTCTCTTAAAGAAACCTGATGAGGATATTCACCTATTTTAGCATCCGATCCTCCGATGATCCGCAAGTCAATGTTGTTATCTGGCTGCATTAAATACCCTGTAAGAAAGTTATAGCAATACCTGTAAAATTGATGTCAAAGTTACTATTTTACAATCTTTAGAACATTTATAAACACACTTTGCTATTGTGTATGTTCTATAACTGTCTAGGAAATATTTAATTCATCAGTCACCGGAAAAGTTAGCAACATTTACCATAAAATACAAAATATAAATACATGATAATAACATTTTGTGCTTACCATCAAAAGTGCACAGAGCAAGAGCTAACAAAATTGTCAGTTTTGCCATTTTCACGAATGGTAGCTCCCTAGACGAGCAGCTCTTTATATGAGATTTAAATGTGTCAGGAAATTAAATTGCTAATTCAAATATTATATTTTTAATTCTTTTAGTTGCACTGATAACAATAAAATGTAAATACTATTTTAAAAAAATAACAACTATCAGACGCTTTATGCAGAACGCGTAGATAATATTATACCAGAGGCTATTACATATTTTTAATTTATTTAAGGTGCTATAATTTTATAACTTTTGTTTCGTTTTGTTAAATGAGAATCTCAAATTTTGGAAGTGACGGTAGTTTTTTGAAATGCAGCTGTGGGAACGACTGTTATACTAATAAGCATCCAATCTTGCGCAAGTTTTTGTTGCAGCAGAAGCGAAATTACTACCTTAATTAAAATTTAATCAAAACTGTATACTTATTAAACACTTTAATATTGTTAGCTTTGCTTCACTTAACTTAAGTGACTTAAAATAAGTGTTTTCTATTGTCACCGTATCTACGTATATGCAGCCTTTTTTTTAATTGGTAGACAGGATACGAAAAAATGTAATCAAGTAAAAACATTATAAAAGAAAATGATAGACATTGAATAAAAACTGCAAAGTAGTGAAAAAATGTGATATAATCGACCCAAGTTTATGATACAGTATATGAAATTAATTTAGTGAAAGCTTGTCAACTTCATACAATCTATTATTATGCAAATATTTATCTAGTTTGCATAAAATTAGAAAAAATCAAGTCTGTAATCGATATGTTTTGTATTACGGTGTACTCATTGCCTATTGCATTGGCTACAGTTCTCAGCATTCAGTTAGACGGCCTAGGAGGAACAGGGCAAGGAATATAATGATTTTCCGATGCGAAATGTTAAATTTGGTTTTGAATTTCATCGGTTTAAGACAGTCTTGAATTAATTATCCTTTAGCCTTTAATCGATAATGTCCAGCTAGAAACCTTGTTTTCGTCGTCGTCGTCGTCTGCTTCACGGTGTAGGTCCTTCACCTGTTCCGGTTTGTCAACGGTTCCTAGACCGTCCAAGGGTTCTTCTGCCAATCGGTTTATAACAGTATGCTGCTCTTGGTATTCTAGTCTCATGCATCCTGTTCAAATGTGATGTCGATTTATGTCTGTATTCCAGAATTCTGTCGTCTAAGGGTTCGACGTTTAACCCTTAACCGGTAAGGTGCGTCTGATAGACTTCTCAACGTCTGTATTTCTAAATTTTTCTAGTATGAAACGTCTACAAATCTGTCACGCCATCTAATCTTCACACTATTGGTGGACTATCTGTTATAGTCGGGACCACTGTGGGAAGGCAGTTTTGCAAGGTACTTGGCATTTAAAACTTAACTTGCATTAAAAAATGTTCCCGTGCGTTGAAAGAAGACAACCGCTTTTACGCTGGTCTTAGCAAAGAATTTTCACACGTCAGCTCCAAGCAGGCAAGATACAAAACGAAAAGCGGATTATCTTTTGTTACGTACATTGCTTTAAGATTGGTTAGAATTATACATATTGTAGTACTAAAATTAGTTTTAATACGAAACGCATTAATTCCAGACTACAACAATTTCAAAAAAATTCTAGTAACAGATTATAGTTTTTATATTAAAAAATCAGAATTTTACTTTCAGAATTATACGAAAAACACAGTTTTTAATTTTTTGTAACTGAATCCATAAATTCCTTTAATTAAACATACATTAGTTAATTGCACACTTACATGAATTAATACATGTATAAAGTATTAAAAAAATTTATAGGTACAATGAAATGTATAACATTGCACAAAATCATTATTTTCCATCGTCACTATCACTTTCAAAATAATCATCGTCAGTTGAATCGTCTTGTAGATTTATCACTATTGGAGGAATATCGTCGATTACAATTTCCCGTTGCAACCAATTTTCAATTAGTTTAGTGGTATGTTCGGTACATTTTCGCCAATTTTCTGATAGACATTGATTTAAAGCTTGATTCCACATATTCAGCACCTGTTCAACCCTGTGTCCATTTTGTCCAATAAGTTTGTCGGGAAATCGTTTGCAATTAGCCCAATTTAATTCAATGGCATTGAAGTGACAATGATAGGGTGGCTATTAACGACTTTAGATGTTAAATGACTATAGAAAGTAATTAAGTAATTGATTAATAATTCATATTTAATACCATCGACTTCAAATTCCTTTGTATTTATTTCTTAATTTAGCTAGAAATGCTTTTCATAAGGTCGCCCAAGGCAATTGAATATTTCAAATAATTAGAACGTGTAGAGCCACTTCAGTTATTAGCTTGTTGAGAACTGCAGGTTTCCGTTTGGATAGATTTTAACTTACACCACCGTACGAAAATGCCTTCGGCAAGAACTGCCTTCTCAAAGTGGTCCTGACTATACCCCACTTACAGGAGGCTAACGTTATTATCATCATCCTCATCAACAGCCTTTCCGTCCCACTGCTGGGCATCGGTCTCTTCTCTGCCACGTGTTTCTCCTCAGAGCTAAGGTAGAAACACGGGGGACCTACAGTTTAACGTCGAATCCGAACGACAGAAATTCCAGAGAAGGTTTTTAGCATTAAGATCCCACGGTTGCAAGCCGAATTGGGAAATTGTGTGTGGTGGGTTGCAGGCTAGATTTCTATAAATCTGCATAGTTCTGCTTGGGTTCCGAACCCAAGCCAGAATCGACGTTTTATTCAGAAAGCGAGCGCCCTATCAACTGAGCTACCACCACATTTTGGCGTTATTATACAAAACATTATTAAATTAAATTAGTGCCCTGTAGTCTCTCTGACGCCACGTGTCCGTTCCTGTAGGTAAAATTGTATACAGAATATAATTTTGAACATCCTTACGTTCATCTTTAAAACGTTAACCATCTAAGTATACAAGTACGACTTAAGGTGATATCACCGTGATGGTGAAATCATCATAGTCCCTCACAAACTTGTTTAAAATACCACTTATACCCTTTTTTTCTGTTGCCATCTTGAAGATGGTAACACACTATTGGAAATAGTAGACAACTGATTGTTGATGAATTGTTAAACTTTCGACTTTTATAGGTTTATATTGCTAACGCAACAGGGTCACTTAAACCCTGGTAATCCTCTTAGCATTTACAAGTATTCCGATTTTCGAAGCTTAATAACTAAGAAAGTACCTACCCATTCAAAATACCGAATGAATGAGTTCAGAAGATTATTAAATTTCTGGAAATTCCCAGACGGCTTGACGAAGTGAATCTGTACTTGCTAACAAAACATTCTAAAAATATGCAATTTAAACAGACAAATGCTGCAAATTATGCATTATGCTCAAAACAATACAATACGCATTTATTACCACAGAGGTCTAAAATATGCTTTTGCATATGCAAATATGCAAATGTGTAATGATCCTAAACCTACAGATTAATTTAAATAGTCCGTAGAGAGAGGCCTAAAATAGCAAACCTTGATTCAAGATTCGATGTATGGAAACAAAATCCACGTAGCAGTTATATTATTTACAAGTGGCAGCATACAGTATGGAACAGCCAAATGGAATAAATTCGGTATCTCAATTATTGTGCATATTTTAAAAAGAACCCCGAGACACGTCAGTTTTAGATTATGAAATGACATCGTGCAACGTAAAAATGTCATCCCTAAATTCAACTCCCTCCGAGTGACAGTTGCAACCCGCAAATTTTTAAATTGGAAGTAGGGGCTTGTGATAGCTCTTTTGAAGGGTCTTTTCATTCTCTATTCAAAAATGCTATGGTTATAAAATTTATTGCAAAAATTAACAGCAAAAAAAATAAATTCATCTGATTGACGAAATTCGCTACAACAGACTAAAAACCTAATAACTAATAGCGTTTTATTCTTGAATAAGAAGGCAAGCAAAAACAATTTCGTTGTCAGTTTTAGACAGTATCATCTAAAAAGAAGACGTAAAAACTTATCAACATTCTTCATAGTTGCCGGTGTTAATTTTGTTGAAAACGCCGTAGCAACTTGCTGTGTGATTGTAACCGCATGACAGCAGTTGTCTGTGTTGTGCGTGTTGTTTGAGTTTTGCTGACTGCAATTCAGAAACGTAGTTTATTTAACAGAAATGCATAAAGTAACAGTTCTACAGATGGTTGGTTACGGAGATAAGACACGATCACAGATCGAAGTTGCTCGCCTATTTCATAATACATTTATCGATATGCCGGCTATGATTGTAGGAAAAAAAATCCATGGAAAAAAATCCACGGAAAAAAATCCAGGAAAAAAATCCTTGGAAAAAAATCCACAGGAAAAAAAATCCACGGTAATAAAATCCAAATTTATGTTTTTGCATTTTATTTGCTTATTAACAATCAGGAACAGGATTATACAGCTATAAAAAATAAAATATTCAAGTAAGTGTAAGTGCAAAAAAATTATTTTATCACTTTTATTTGAAATAATAAATATTTAAGTTATCATACAATTCATACACTTTTACAATTTTATATTCTTATCTAAATCATCTAATCTAATATTCAATAAATTGCACACTTTTACACATTTAATCTAATATTCAATAAATTGCACACTTTTACACATTTAATCTAATATTCAATAAATCCGAGACTTTTACATATCCAATCTAATATTCAATCAAGCAGACGCTTTTGCATTCTATAAACTTAAACTTGTCTAAATCGAATAGTGTGACCAACAGCCCTAATAAAATCTTCTAAAGTTTTTTCGCCTGTTACATACTGTTCACATAGTAGATGCAAGCGAGTTTGAAGATTTTCATAAACAGTTAATTTTTTTCTCTTACTTATAACGCCTACGTTCTGCTGGGCCAGTTTTGTTTCATCGGAAGCGATCTCAAGACGCATTTTTGTTATTAATGTCCACACAGTTGGATGATTGTGACCTACTAAATTAGAAAACCGATTGTTCCAACCTTCCACTCGGTTGTTTGTTCTGTCTTCTCCGGCGAGTGTAGTAACGTGGACATTCCACGTTTCAGGAGGGAACATAGGTGGAATGTTCCTCAATCTTAAAGGTCCCGCATTAGGATTTCCTACTCTGCGAAAGGTTCCTGTGACGTAGGTAGAATCAAAATATTCTACCAATTCTACTGCTGCTCCC
The DNA here is from genome assembly GCA_014611495.1 of Limonius californicus. Classification (NCBI taxonomy): domain Eukaryota; kingdom Metazoa; phylum Arthropoda; class Insecta; order Coleoptera; family Elateridae; genus Limonius; species Limonius californicus. The sequence goes on from JABXWE010025095.1 coordinate 25,775, forward strand.
GGCATAATATTTCGAAGATGAGCCATACCCCGACGTACATCTTGGAGAGGTAAAAACGCCAGACCGTCTAGCATGCCACAAAATAAGTTAAAATCTTCATCCGTCCTATATGTGATTTCCAAACCCAATAATTGTATTTTGCGGTGAGTGCTTTGCGTAAGGTGGTAAAAGCAACCCCGAATAACAATTTGATCGCCCAGTACAATTTGTGCAGCTTGCATCATAGCACGCTCAAAATCTATGTTTATTGTTAGGGGGTCAGGATATAATTCACGAGAAGCACATTCTTCCATAATAACACGAAGCATGGCCTCATATGTGTTTTGGCTCTTACTTTGCAACAAGGCGTACACTGCTGTCACAAATACCTTATTGATAGATACTCTTATGACATACAGTTGTTGGAAAAGTCTTGGGGCTAAATGAAAATTCCCGTCCATGTACCACGCCGATGATGAAGACAGAAGTTGAAGGCTTTCATCAGTGGCAAATAGAATAATTCTTTCCTCAGAATCAGGCCCGTTATCATGAAGAAGGTACCGAGCATGTCTTGGATTACCAGTTGTACACCATTCTCCTAAGAAGACAATTATTAAAGTTCTTTTAAATTAGTTTTGCCCTAATGCATAACACAAAAAATTCAAATAAAAAAACAATACCTTCTATTCGGAGATCCGTAAGCACATCTGGAGTTATGGTTTATTTTTTATCTTCTGGTTCCTCAACGTTCTTTTGGTAGATTCTTCTAGTGGCATACGGGCTTTGGTTGTATTGTCCAAGGTGGCAACTCCTTCGGCAAAAATTTCAGCAGGAGCCGCTGCGCTACTTTTAGCTAGCACTTTCATTGTCTCGATACACTTCACCACTTTGACACTTTCGGAATCCGCAGGATGATTGTGAGGTCTGTCCACAATGGGATTGGTTTTATCGAGTGCAGTTTTTAAGATAGCTCCACATTTCAGAGATGAGTATTTGGAACATCTCCATCTTATAAAAGTTTTACACTGAATATGTAAAACATACATGTAACCATGTAAACATATCTTTTTTTGCCTTTATTGGATGTAATAATTTCCATATTGCCAAACAAATAGCTATACTTCAAATGTTGGGCACGGCAGTAAGGAAAATTGATAACTAAACAATTTACACCCGCCACAAGTTTATATACCCCTTTTTTAGAGGGTTTTTGATCTTTCCAGGAGTAAAAACATCATTAGATAGATTACCAGAGGTAACTTAGAGGTATAACGTTTTCGGTTAGACAAGCAGTAAGCGGACATCATTAGATAGATTAACAGAGGTAACTTAGAAGCAAATCACACATCAAATTTTAGATTTTGTATGAAATAAAAGCAATAAAAAAAATTTACGAAACAATAGTTATTTATGCAAATACGCCGAAAGTTTATAAATAAATTCTAAATAAGCAAATAAAATGCGAAAACATAAATTTGGATTTTATTTCCGTGGGTTTTTTTTTTCCTGTGGATTTTTCTTCCAAGGATTTTTTTCCCTAGATTTTTTTTCCGTGGATTTTTTTCTATGGATTTTTTTTCCGCTTACCGCCGCCTATATACCAAGGGACAATTAGTAAAATAAAAAAGCAGTTACGAGAACTTGGACATATATGTCAGATAAATAATAGCCTTCCAATGCACTGAGTAATGATATCAAATTAGATGTAATGCTTGAGTTTCAGCAAAACCCACATACTTCGATTCGACAAGCAGTTGCAACATTGGATGTTAGCCATTCCTCGATTCTTCGCGTATTAAAAGAAAATAAAATGCATCCCTATAAACTGATACTAACTCAGGAGCTCACGGAAGACGATGCTGATAGTAGAACTTATTTTTGTGAACAAATGATGGAAAGATTAGATAACAATGTTATCCAACTAGAAAATGTTTTGTTTTCTGATGAGTGCACTTTTACACTTGACCAAAACCAAAACTGTCGCTACTTACAAAAACGCGTAATAAAAGGGAACATTCTATTCTTTATAAAAAATTTCTTATCAAACAGAACCTTGAAAGTAAAAATAGGAAATATAGTATCGCAAACATGTACACTAGAAAACGGAATTCCTCAAGGTCCTGTACTAAGTGCAACTTTATTCCTCGTTGCAATAAATGATGTATTTTCCTATGTAACATATCCCACCAAATCACTAATATATGCAGATGAGGAAAAATTGGGAAATTATAGACCAATTAGTCTCATGTCAACACTTTATAAAACCTTCACAAAGATCATCACAGAAAGAATAACAGGCAAATTAGATAGATATCAGCCCAGAGAACAAGCGGGATTTCGCAAAGGACACAGTACACTTGACCACCTACAAGTCACAAGAACATTAATAGAGAAGGCAAACGAGTATAATATTACATTATGGATGGCTTTTATAGACTACGAAAAAGCATTTGACTCTGTAGAAATATGGGCAGCTCTAAACGCGCTGAGTAACTGCAGAATAGACCACAGATATACAAATATTATAAAGTACATATACAAAAAAGCCACATTCCAGGTTAACTTGGAAGTAAAAACTAATACAGTCAAAAATAATAGTACGTACGTACGTACGACAAGGAGACTCAATTTCGCCGAAGTTATTTACACTGGCAATGGAAGACATGTTTAAACGACTTGACTGGCACACCAAAGGCATATCCATAGACGGAGAAATGTTAAACCACTTACGTTTTGCCGACGACATTGTGATATTCAGTGAAAGCAAAGAAGAACTACAAATAATGATCGATGAGTTACAAGCAAAATCAAAGGAAATAGGACTAAAGGTAAATATTAGCAAAACAAAATATATGACGAATGATATCGAAACCAACAACAATACAAATCTCACGGTACAAAACCAACAAATCGAAAAAGTAGATTCCTATATATACTTGGGTCAAAAACTTGAAATAACTAAGAACAATCTAAAAATAGAAGACTATCTTTAGCATGGGCCAGTTTTGGGGAACTACAGAAAATCTTTCGTTCGAACCTACCTAACACAATTAAATCAAAAACTTTCGACCAACATATACTCCCCGTACTAACATACGGAACGGAAACATGGGCAATAAACAAGAACATAATTGAACTACTACAGATAACGCAGAGAGCAATGGAAAGGCGCATGCTCAACATCACCCTAGCAGACCGTATTCCAAACGCAGAAATTAGCAAACGATCACGAGTAACTGACGTAGTGTATCGACCATGCCAACAAAGATGGAGTTGGGCGGGTCACAACGCCAGGCTTCAGATAACCGGTGGACCAAACGGATTATGAATGGAGACCACGGCACCACAAAAGAAGTGTAGGACGTCCGCAAAGTAGATGGACGGATGATATCAAAAAATTCACAGGTTACGACTGGGTGAGAAAGGCACAAAACAGATTGGAATGGAGAGAACTTGGAGAGGCTTACATCCGACGATGGATGGATTAGCTACATAGACATAGATAGATGATATAATAATATATTGTACAAACCACGATCGCACATTTATACAAAAAATACACTCAAGACACCCTGAATGAAATCGAAAACTGGAGCAACAACAATGAATATAAATTCTCCCCCAACAAAACTAAATGTATGGAATTTAGCAAAAGCAGGAAACTAAAAAATCCTCCACTGTACTTTAAAAAAGAAAGAATTGAGTACGTCAATAATCTACCTTTCTCGGTATTCTTTTCGGCAGAAAGCTAAATTGGCCACCACAATTACAAAATATCAAAAAGAAATGCCAAAAATCACTTGATATCATGAAAATAATATCACACAAAAATGGGGAGCAAATAGAAAAGTTTTGATAATAGACCCAATATACAACAATGGACTTATGATAGTTACTGGAGCTTTCCGAACGAGCCCTGTCGTAAGCATATGTAGCATATCTGGAAAATTACCACCAAATTATCGCAGGAAAAGGCAACTACTAAAATACTCCATCTCTGTTAAATCAAACCAACAACATCCCAACTATGCTAATATATCTAACCCTAAATATCAAAATCTATATCGATGTAGTAAATTAACACCCCATTATGCAATCAGATTCCTAAATATAATAACAGATTCCCACATCCAAACTCCTAATTTATACAAATTCATCACAAATGTCGCTCCTTGGATAATCATAAAGGCAGATATAAACTTAGAATTCACAAAATACTCCAAAAACGACACCTCTCCAATAATCTTTCAAAAAACATTCGCGGAAATAATAAACGAATACAAGAATTACCAACATATATACACCGATGAATCCCGAATGGAAAACAATACATGATGTGCTTTCGTAAGTGGAGACATAAAAAATAAACTATATGCGATTAAAATGTCTATACATTACATCCTAAATGAAAGTGAAAGTAAAAAACACCTAATAATCACAGACTCTCTAAGCGCACTAAAATCACTAAAACAAATGTACCCAAATGACTACCTAATCATAGAAATACACAACCTAATCCATCAGGCTACATCCAGAAACCGAGAAATAACTTTCATGTGAACGCCTTCTCACATTTTCATAGAAGGTAATAATATCGCAGATAAACATGCAAAAAAAGCTACAACAATAACTGAAATCTATGAAACTCGAGTGAATGAAACTGATCTCAAGAACTTTGCGAGCAATATGGTCATTACACAATGGGAAAATAAATGGAAGGAAACTACAGGAAATAAATTGAGGGAAGTCAAAGAAAACACCATGGCAGAAGTAAACCCAAATCTCACACGAAAAGAAGAATTTGCACTAACACGCCTCAGGATAGGACATACCAAGCTAACTAACTCATGGGTACCTCCTCCAAAAGGATCTAGTAACTAAATGCAAACCAAAATGTGAAATTTGTGGAATACGCCAAACTGTGAAATACCTATTAAGCGAATGCCCTATATATATACACAGGAAAGAAACAATTGTAATCTAAACACACAATTACAATCAATACTATTTGTATCGCCTGTCAATAACATACTTAACTTTATAAAAAGTACTAATTTAATAGATAAAATATGACCTATTAATAAATCTAGCACTACAAAATCTCATGAAATGTATTACTTATACTTGTATAGTGCAAGTGCCAACGACCTTGTAGTCGAGGCACTATAACTCATAATAATAAAAAAAATTTTATGTTTGTTCAAAGTAATCCCTATTCTGTACGCTATCTAGAACTTGTGTTCGGTCAAATCCCTTCTCCTTTAAACTTTCCCATTTGGTCTCTCTCAGATGACGCCTGTTCATTTCAGACTTCAACGCTATTGAAGTACTCGAGGGTAAAAGTACTCTATTTTTGTCTGCATATCTTTGCATTCATAAATGTAAAATTGCATCGGAAAACTATTGAAATATAAATCCCTATAAAAAAATTATACAGAAGCTTTTATTCCATGTAGTGACTAATATCCAGGCAACAAATAGGCAGCGGGAAAACACAAATCTCTATTTTCTTTAATATACTTTTTGTAGCGTTCTAAAGGTTTTTGAAAATATGCGATGAAGTTGTCCGAACAAATTGGTTTCAATTCGGCTGTTACATTGTTCCTAGCATCATCTACGTTCTAAAATAGTTGATCTTTGAGAACAGTTTTCACTATAGAAACGAGGGAAAAGTATAGTTATTCCAAGATACATGAATAGGGTAGGTGTTCGATTTTCAAAAGGCCATGTTTATTGAAAAATTACTTCACAATCAGTGCAGAATGGGCAAGGGGAAATATTATCATAAAAGAACCGACTACAAACTCTTTTTAGGAAATTGTGGTCGCACTCGACAAATGCACTGCAAAATGTCTCAATTTCTTCAATGTAGAGTTTATTATTTACTTTTGTCCCTGCTTATCGAAAAAGGTGGTCAGCATGGTTTTGAGCTAGAATTTTTTCAACAAAATTATTTACCCCTTGGTGATGATTTTCCTATCCACTGCAAGCTCTGGCGTGTTTCAAGATTGCACTGATATAACGTCTGCTCACCACTGGTAACAATTTTGCAATAAATGTACATAGGTGCGACAGGGTTGAACGAAGTATGCGCGCGTTATGACTTTACTCTGGTTTTGCTTATCTGTAATCTGCCCGAGAGGAATTTTTCACAATTCTTTTATTTTTTCAAATCTTCAAAGTAATATTTGTTAAATATTGATATTTTACCTTCATTTTGAACATCCTTACTTTCATCTTTAAAACGTTAACTATCTAAGTATACAAGTACGACTTCAGGTGATATCACCGTGATTGTGAAATCATCATAGTCCCTCACAAACTTGTTTAAATAGCACTTATATACTTTTTTTCGGCATCTTGCAGATGTCAACACACTATTGGAAGTAGTAGACAACTGCTTGTTGATGAATTGTTAAATTGTCACAGGTTTTCCTGTCAATGCAACAGGGCCACTCAAATCTTGGTAATCCTCTAGGCGTTTCCAAGTATTCGGTTTTTCCGAAGCTTAACAACTAAGAAAATACCTACCTATTCAAAATACAGAATGAATGAGTTTAGAAGATTATTAAATTGCTGCAAATTCCCAGACTGCTTCACGAAGTGAATGTGTACTTGATAACAAAAATTGTATAAATATGCAATTTAAACAGACAAATGCTACAAATTATGCATTAACGCTCAAAACAATTAAAATATGCATTTATTATCAAAAAGCTCTAAAATATGATTTTGCATACGCAAATATGCTTTTGCATAGGCAAATATGCAAATGTATAATTGTCGTAAGCCTACCGGTTAATTTAAATAGTCCGTAGAGAGAGACCTAAAATAGCAAACTTTGAAACTTTAAGATTCGATCTATGGAAACAACATCTACGTAACAGTTATATTACTAACAAGTGGCAGCATATAACTTTTACGATAACACAACCAACGGTGATAACTTAAATGCAACGTATTTTTCCGAACGAATCCATTTTCACCGAGAATATCCAAAACACTGCAGCCACTGTATAACATAAAATTCACAACTGTTTACTTAATCGTATACACATGCAATGAATTAATGTATTTTCTTTACATTTGAAAAGGACATGTGATACGTCTACGTCTTTTAAATATGTATATAAATGCGTCTACTTCTGTATATAAAACATTATTGCTACTTATCGAAAGAACAAGTTTCACAAATTAAATACCTAGCAAAAAAATACTAATTGTGTATTACTTCAATACTTTATTAAATTAGAGGGTTAAATATCATATTCATAAACCAGTTATACTTTTAATCCATTGGAAGTAGTAAGAAACATCTGTATAAACGTCAGGATATCCCAGAGCACAAGGAATACCACTGCATACAATGCCAGCTTGCACACCATCGCAAATTAGTGGACTACCAGAATCACCATGGCAAGCTCCTTGGCCGATTGGTGCAATAGTACATATACTTGAATCACGCACAAACGGAGGAGGAGATATAATAAGCTCCCGGCACATAGCGGTGCTAAGGGAGTTTAACTGAATTTGCTGCAGTGTGTTTGGAACATCGTCGTCGAAACCAAACCTGATTCGACCCCATCCCGATAGAGAACAAGATATACCACTAGCAACAGATGAACTGGCGAGACCAATGGGTTGAACGACTTCGTTGTACGAAATAGTAGATGCTAATTTGATAACACTAATATCATTATTTCTCCAATCCTCATGGAGAATAAATTGATCTGCTTTGTGTACAACTCCGCCTGAATTCAGATATATTGTTCCAACAACCACCACGAAAGATGAAGGTACTTCACTGAAATAAGAAATCTATAATTTACCTGTATAACTTTACACCCATGCACTAAATACTTTCAAACAAGATTCAAATACTCAATTTAGTAACGTTTTCCACAATACTTTACTACTTTAAAAGATCTTTAACAAGTGTTTTTTTATACTTTCTCGCAGCTCCTTCTAAAATATAAATCCAGTTTATTGAAAAAGGAAACCGTCATACTTGCGTACACAATGGGCTGCTGTCAATATCCACTTGGGACCGATGATAGAACCACCACAGAAGTGTGTGTTGTTTCGTCTTAAAGAAACCTGATGAGGATATTCACCTATTTTAGCATCCGATCCTCCGATGATCCGCAAGTCAATGTTGTTATCTGGCTGCATTAAATACCCTGTAAGAAAGTTATAGCAATACGTGTAAAATTGATGTCAAAGTTACTATTTTACAATCTTTAGAACATTTATAAACACACTTTGCTATTGTGTATGTTCGATAACTGTCTAGGAAATATTTAATTCATCAGTCACCGGAAAAGTTAGCAACATTTACCATAAAATACAAAATATAAATACATGATAATAACATTTTGTGCTTACCATCAAAAGTGCACAGAGCAAGAGCTAACAAAATTCTCAGTTTTGCCATTTTCACGAATGGTAGCTCCCTAGACGAGCAGCTCTTTATATGAGATTTAAATGTGTCAGGAAATTAAATTGCTAATTCGAATATTATATTTTTAATTCTTTTAGTTGCACTGATAACAATAAAATGTAAATCATATTTTAAAAAAATAACAACTATCAGACGCTTTATGCAGAACGCGTAGATAATATTATACCAGAGGCTATTACTTATTTTTAATTTATTTAAGGTGCTATAATTTTATAACTTTTGTTTCGTTTTGTTAAATGAGAATCTCAAATTTTGGAAGTGACGGTAGTTTTTTGAAATGCAGCTGTGGGAACGACTGTTACTAATAAGCATCCAATCTTGCGCAAGTTTTTGTTGCAGCAGAAGCGAAATTACTACCTTAATTAAAATTTAATCAAAACTGTATACTTATTAAATACTTTAATATTGTTAGCTTTGATTGACTTAATTCAAGTACCTCAGAATAAGTGTTTTCTAATGTCACCGTATCTACGTATATGCAGCCTTTTTTTTAATTGGTAGACAAGATACGAAAAAATGTAATCAAGTAAAAACATTATAAAAGAAAATGATAGACATTGAATAAAAACTGCAAAGTAGTGAAAAAATGTGATAAAATCGACCCAAGTTTATGATACAGTATATGAAATTAATTTAGTGAAAGCTTGTCAACTTCATACAATCTACTATTATGCAAATATTTATCTAGTTTGCATAAAATTAGAAAAAATTAAGTCTGTAATCGATATGTTTTGTATTACGGTGTACTCATTGCCTATTGCATTGGCTACAGTTCTCAGCATTCAGATAGACGGCCTAGGAGGAACAGGGCAAGGAATATAATGATTTTCCGATGCGAAATGTTAAATTTGGTTTTGAATTTCATCGGTTTAAGACAGTCTTGAATTAATTATCCTTTAGCCTTTAATCGATAATGTCCTGCTAGAAACCTTGTTTTCGTCGTCGTCGTCTGCTTCACGGTGTAGGTCCTTCACCTGTTCCAGTTTGTCAACGGTTCCTAGACCGTCCCAGGGTGCTTCTGCCAATCGGTATATAACAGTATGTTGCTCTTGGTATTCTGGTCTCATCCATCCTGTTCAAATGTGATGTCCATTTATGTCTGTATTCCAGAATTTTGTCGTTTAAGGGTTCGACGTGTAACCCTTAACCGGTAAGATGGAGTCTGATAGACTACTCAACGTCTGTATTTCTAAATTCTTCTAGTATGAAACGCCTACAAATCTGTCACTTCATCTAATCTGCACACTTTTGGTGGACTATCTGTTATAGTCGGGACCACTGTGGGAAGGCAGTTTTGCAAGGTACTTGGCATTTAAAACTTCACTTGCATTAAAAAATGTTCCCGTGCGTTGAACGAAGACAACCGCTTTTACGTTGGCCTTAGCAAAGAATTTATACACGTCAGCTCCAAGCAGGCAAGATACAAAACGAAAAGCGGGTTATCTTTTGTTACGTACATTGCTTTAAGATTGGGTAGAAATAAAACAGAGTTCCTCAAACTTTATAAATCCATACCTACCTCATTGGCATTTTGTAGTTTGTTTAAATTAATTTCATTATACATATTGTAGTTCTAAAATTAGTTTTAATACGAAACGCATTAATTCCAGACTATAACAATTCCAATAAAAAATTTTAGTAACAGATTATAGTTTTTATATTAAAAAATCAAAATTTTAATTTCAGAATTATACGAAAAAA
>JABXWE010025097.1:0-16601 GCA_014611495.1 Limonius californicus
GCCAAATTTGTCGTTGCAAATCTTTTCTAAACGTGTAATTTAAGAAAACGTCCGTCTTAGCGCGTATACTACAAATGGAAGATTTCAAAACGTCCTGTCCTTGTGATAAAATGTCCCTTATAGATCGCTCAGACACCTAAAATTATAAGTAATTTGCAATTGCATATTTATGAAATAATACATGCTTACCCCAAATATATCACTTAATCGATTTAATAATCATATATCGTGTGAAGTCTGGCCTATCTCTTTTATAATAGTTGAATTTGTAGTTTCGTAAGTTTGTTGATAACTTTCACCATTCTGACAATTAAGAAGGTATAATATATTATGTGTTTTATTAATTCTACACTTACTAGATTATTTCAGAAAAGTGGGGGACTCTAGAGTTGGCAACAGGGCAATTTCATTTTGACATTGCTAGAAATCAATCAAATAATATTTAAGAAAGGCAACTTAAGAAAAAAAAAAACACAGCTTGCTGGATGGCAAATCAATCGTGAATAGTGTATATGCATTACACTTGGGCGTGGGACTCGCAGCGTGAAACACGCAGCGATAAATTCGTCCGTGTAGTTTTACCCTAACGGAAATTAACTGTCTGAGTAAGAATACATACTTCAGTCAAGTTTGACAACAGACTACCTTTTCTTTAAAACATTTTAATGCAAATGAAAAAGTTATTTATTTTTTGTATAGAGTTTTAAGGAAAGGTAGTGTGACACAACACAGATTTTTTTACAAAATTCTTTTCAAACATGTATAGCACGAACCAAAATTTTGTCTGAGCATGCGCAGATAGATGCAAATTACGTTGACATCTATGAGAAAACTATCAAAATAATCATGTTCTTTGGATAACATAGAATTCTATCAAGGTTTAATAATAATTGTTTACCTAACCACGAATCTTGTTGAATTTGTTGAAGTTTATACGTTTTACGACCCAAATTCTGAACAAAATTGTGCTGATTTTAGATCAGGAATAAAATTTTTGCACAAAAAAATTCTGTATGAAAAACACTTTGTGTGAGACTCAATAATAAAAAAAATAAATAAAATGGCGATTTAATGCACATTGCTGATTCTATTGACTACGAAATTATTCTAATGTAAGCAAAACTATAAAAATATTTTAAAAAACTGAGAATTAAAGTCTTCTTGAAGCTTTGATCCTTGTTTTTTAAAGGCATTTTCATACTGCTTCTAAGGAATACCGCCTTGACAAAGTTTTTCATTAAAGTCCGTTTATTATTGTTCATTTTTAGTTTTAAATTAATGCCCTTTTGATTATTCTCCAAGCAATAAATACTTGAAATAACTGAGCTATCAAGCTGATTCGTCTAAAGAGATACAACCTGCACATACCAAAACAATTTTATTATGCGGTTGTTTATCATCAACAAATTTCGTATTTACACTTTTTTATAAATTTAGTTAAAGAGGCATTGAGGAAATACGCACTTCATGGACACGCTGTATATATGAGGAACTATCATTGTGTTTGTTAAACTACACATCAACAAAGAACTCTGAAATTTGTAAATCAACAACAAAGTTGTTTTGGTATTTTTTACACAGTATTTCAAGGAGAAAAATTTACTGTGTTATTTTTATAGAATTTTACTTACACCTTTTATACAGGATGTTCTGTTTAAAACGATAAAGTTACATATAATTTGGACGATTGGTATGATCGTGTCGGTCACGGTCGTTTAGCTACATGGTATAATTTTCATAAAGATATCTCTCAAAAGTTTCAGGGTATTTAGTTCGCTAGCGTTAATACAAACACCCTGTATTTACATTACTTTACTAGTTTTTTGCAATACTAAAAATTAGTCAGGTACTCATTATTTGACGCGGGAACATTGTTTAAATAATATTTCTTTTGTTTTAGTGTCTAGTACAAGCCTTATACGATTTTGCACCCCAGGAACAGGGAGAACTAGAATTCAAAAGAGGTGACGTTATAACCGTGACGGATCGAAGCGACCAGCACTGGTGGCATGGAGAAATCGGTCACCGCCGTGGACTCTTCCCTGCCACCTACGTTACAGCCTACCACACATAAGCTTGGTCCTATTTCTATATCAGCAAAAATTATTTTACTATCTGATAGGCAGTGATCTAATATTAGCAATTTTTTATGGACTTTGGCGTCCCGATTAAGTGTGTTTTGGAAGGAAAGGCTTGCCAGGCTTATTTTAATGTCGATTTTAAACCACTAAAGAAACTGTTCACAAGGTTGGCGCAAATTTTTAATTAATTGCTATTCTCGCATTAAAGTTTGTGATTGTGTTAATGAAGGAGTAAATCAAACTCGTAACGTGATACTAAACAAAAACTTTCTTCCCCTAGAATAGTGTGCTTTTTACGTTTTTAAGTATTTACAAGGCGATGTTTGTTGTTGCTGCTGCCATGTTGAACCTAAAAATATTTACTAACGGTATCTAAGAGCCAAAAGGCTCCCCATTCAAAACAAGCATCGCAATGTAAATTTTACACTGTCTCTGTGTTTTCGTTTAACTCATTTTTTATTTTTTCTCGTATATGTTAAACCTCTACTGTGTGAATTACTTTTATTTAAATTTTTATAAGTACGTAAGTTGCTCATATGTTTTGTGCTTTGTGACTTAGAAACGCAAAATTAGATTTCTTACGTTTAGGAACAGATATTCGAATTGATAATATTTTTGTAAGGTGCTGAAGTCTTGCTTTTGCAAAAGAATCATTCGTGTATAACCAGATCTAATTCCGCAAGTTGGTACTTCCAAATAATACATCACTCACATTGTATTAGGTACCAACATGATGACTGTCTGTTGTGACGTCAAAATCTTTGCAAGCCAATGTTTGCATTATAACGCGAAGTAATGTAACTAAACAAATTTAAAAATCACCATTACTTTGCAGAGCGTCAGCAATGAATGGCCATAGGTTTTTATGAACGAAATCCTGTACATGTGAAAAATATAGGGTGTTCCAAAATATCCAGTAGATAATAATTGTTTTACTATTGAAGAATCTAAGATTTTTAGGATATTTCTCCTTCTATAGTCAGCCATTTCCAGCATTGGACCAATTAATTGCAAATATTACAATAAATTTGCTTGAATTAATATTCAACTACCCTTTTTGCATTTAAATATAAGTACAAAACGCAACTAGCAAATACACTGTTTCAATAATTGCCCTTCCAAAATTGTCATCAAAATGAGCCCAATGTACTAAGTAATTTCCAAAAAGTGAATAATAATACCCTGTATAAGATCTTGTTCGTAAGCATCAACCACTGCAATCATTTAACATTAAAAACACATGAATTATTGTGTGAATGACGAAAATTTGTAGCTGAAGGGTTGATTACATGGTGGTTGACATGTGGATGAATATTCATACCGCACCTAACTACAAGCCTGCTTTGCTGCTTGTATTTAGTTTAGTTAAGATTGGGCCCGCCTTAAATATACACGCAGTGGCGTAGACTGAGTATTGGATATTGCTTTACTAGATTGCAGTGCTATATTATGAGAAACAAAAAAGTTCATTGTATCTTTTCCAACTTTTTTTTTCTCATTCATACATACTACCGTTCCCCCCCCCGGAGCGCTTTCGCATCACTTCAGGAGGGTGCGGGCTTCCCTTACACACTAACCATTCATGCAGCATGCACCCTAAACTTAACTAACCGAATAGCAGTCGCCCCAGCTAAGATTCGAAACCACAGCGGAACGACTGCAATTCAGTGTGACCTCGAGTGGCAACGCCTTGCCGCGCTACACCACCGAGGCCCTGTATCTTTTCCAACTATTTTAACTTAACTAAACCTTTATATACAAATTCACATTTACTTAGATAATCTTATTTTCTGTTTGTAGAAATGGAATTTTATTTTCATATATAAAAAAAGTTTTGGCTGACTGTTGAATAATAAGTGGAACTGAGCACTGTAACTTTATGACTGATTCATAGTTAAACAATTCTATAACATTATGACTTAAATTATTTTAGATTAAAAAATATATAGATTTTCTAATATTCCCATACATTTTCTCTGAAAATTACTTTCTTGGGTAAATTAATACAGCACGTTTGTCTGAAGCGGTTGTCTACTGGAGGAGTTGCCTAATGAAAAAATAGAATACACTTTACAGTAAGCATTTTTTAAATGTCTTATGTTGTATATTTATGCATAAAACAGAACTTCTAATATATTGAAATCAAATTTTTTCGTCTTTTACTTGTATCAAGGATGTTATAGAGAGTAAATGTGGCATCCACACTCTGTTTGTGAAGCTACTTAGGGACACCAATTATACTGAAAATAATGCGCATTCGTGATTTTTTTCTTTCAACAATTGTAGCATCCATATGCCACACAATGTATCATTTTAATGACAGAGTTTTACCACAAAATTATATATTTAAACTTTTAAAGAGCAAAAGTATTTAGAATTTCAGTTTTGAGCTGGGACACCATTTTTATTCCGCCTTAGCATCACAAAGTTGTATAGCCGGTAGTGTTCCACTCTTTACAACATCTTATTTTGTAAATTTTTAAGGTTAAAAATTACAATCAAATGAATCATTAACATGAATGTTAGCAACTTATCTTGCAAATATTTTATAGCTATAAAATTATTTTATTTTCCCTTTTGTTACATAAAAATGGTAAAATATACAACAAGACGGGCAAAAGAAAATCACCTTTGCTGTAAAACTGTTTGTCTACTGTACAGAACAAAAGTTGCCATGTTCGAGTGTAATTGTATTACGGTTTTCCCCAAAATATTATGTAATGAAATATTGTAGTTGACCCATTTTGAAATTGCAGAACATACTTAGAAGTTGAAGTACAAAAAACTGGAAAGGAAAAAGTTCAAGTACCTATTTGTTCGCAGTCTTTATAAAAACAATTTTTGAAATTTGCATTTGTTTGAGAGATAAGAGTGGAAACTTATTTTTTTAAATATTCATATCTGATTTCAGTAATATGATGGTTGATATACTTATTTTTTAAATCCAGAGTTTTTTTAACATTAAACAATGAGTTACAAGTTTACAAAAAATAAATAGAAAAACTTTTAGCTGTCAAACTAGCTATCTTTTTCAAACCATGTAACAATTAATGTATTAATTTTAAGAACCTTAGAGACATTGAAAAAAGTTGTTATTAATAACGAAAATACCAATAATATATTCAGGTTTTCATTATAGATTGGAATTTTCCTACAACAAATATCCAGTTTAATACTTTTTATAGTACCAGATTTTACTCTGTTATTAAATGTGGTTTTCTTAAATATCTGTGTATTGATTAACAATAAGTTTACAGTAATATTTTACATTATGGTAAAAATCAGAAATGCTATTGGTGCTCTATCTTTTAAACACGAACAAATTACAATTTCTAAATACCTTTTGTAAATAGTACTGACAAATATCTACAGCATTTTCTTTTAAGCATTTTTATAATTCTACTCCCAAGCACGTTTTTTACTTTCAAAGAAATTGATCAAACACACTCCTATCTAGTAAATTATTCATATTTTGGGCTAAACAAAAAGATTTACAGTACACTTTTGTCCCATTTAACCAAACTATATTATACCATTTGGGATATCTTGTATTGTAGATGCTGCAAGAAATGTGTATATTTTGGAACTTTCTATATTTTGAGAAGAATAATATGCATACAGAAGGAGAAGGTACTTTGAAATTTGATTATACATTAAATTGCAGTTAAATAAATTTTGTATTGTTAACAGAAAAGCAATTTTGTCATTTACAACGAATGTTTTGTGTCTTCTGCCACTGATACCCCGTTTTAAAACTTCCGTTTTGTATTCATAAGCATAGAAGGCTAAGAATAATGCAGAATTTATTTAATTTAAATTTGATTGTAATTCAATACGTGGAAGTACATTTTCTTGAGAAATTGCAAACGTAGTTTAATGGAGTTTATCCTCGAGACGTTGCATTTTTACTAAGTTAGTTTTGAACCGGACAAAACTAAATTGTGCGATGCCATTGTAGTTATTTTAGACTGTACATTTACCTTTATGTAGTTTGAGTTAAAAATATTTTATGATTGTTATTTGATCTTTTATTTTATTTATAATTACTATTGAAGCTGCAAATTTAACAATTCCTTTTGGGTTCACTATATTATATTGAGTAAACGGATTATACTTTTTCTTTAATTTGTAAATAATCAGATACGACAAGAAGTTCTAATATATATAGTTAAATTTGCGCTTTCATGCATTTTATTCCGAGATGTAGTTACATAATTTTTGGCATTATTTTATTCTGCTTATATTTTAAGATTATGTAAATACTAACATAGGGTTATGTACCTACTATTATTAAGTGCGAGCTATTTAGTGAATATATGTTATTAAAAATATAATTTTCTGATTGAGTTTATTATTTACCTATCCCAGATAAAATTGACATGGATAAATATGATGCAAGTATTTTTATAAATCTCGGTTTCAAAATAGTTCCAATAATTTCTATGGATTCAGAAACAAATGCACAATCATATAACATAATTAATAATATTGCACGAATGGTGATGAAGGGGAGACCCTTCGTACCATTCCCCAGAAATCGCTAAGTGAAGAGAGATGACGAGCAGGAGGAAGGTCAGGTAAGGGACGAAAGAATGTGGTGGAAAAGAAAGGGATAGGGGGGATTGATTGATTGTTTATATGGGGAGGGTTGTTACTGCCCTTGACCCTGTGGCTTCTTGAGCCCATTGTGCATCCCCTTCTGTCACTAGTCGCTGTCAAGTAGATCCGTCTCCTTTATCAGGTCTAGGAGTTTGTTGACCAATCTGGCTTTGGCGATTGTATCTCGTTGGAATTAGTGCCCTCAAAGATTTGATATCTTCTACGAGCTAAAGCTTCGCATTGGAATATTATGTGGGAGATAGTTTCCTCTTCCTCGTCACACAAATAGCCCTATGTTGTAGAGGTGTTGTCTGAAGTGCTAGTGTCCCGTTAGGAGTCCTATCACTACTCTAATAAAATTGGAGTCCTACTAAGTTGTAGGCCTATTTTGGTAAGCTTGTGGGGGTGGTTACCCATCATAGATTTGCTTAGTCTTTGTCACGGTGAGAGTCTCCAGTGTTCTGAATGTTTGGGTACGATCCTGTCTTTGACTGTTCCTCTCACTGACCGCTTAGTTAGACTGATAACAGGTTCAGGCCTTGTGAACGGTGTTTCAGATCCTAGTTTTGCTAGTTTATTTGCATTTTCATTTCCTTCTATGCCTCTGTGACCTGGCACCCACACAAGTTTTACCCTGTAAGAGTTTGCCAGCATTAGGAGACTACGAAGACAGTTCCAGACAAGTTTCGACTTAATCTGGTTTGAATTCAATCCTTTCAAAGCTGCCTGACTGACAGAGATGATAAGGATGGGTTTGGTTTGTATAGCCCCTTCTTATGTTCTCTTCTATTGCTGCTAGAATTGCATAGGTTTCAGCTGGGAATATTGTGGCAGTTTCGCCCAGAGATATGTAGGTACTATATCTTGCTCTACTGCCGTACACACTGGCTCCGGTTCCTTTGCTCGTGCGTGAACCGTCTGTATGCCATACTAAGCTTTTATGCAAGTCTGGTGGTTCCCCTTGATCCCATTCTTCACGATTTATCCATACTTCGAAGGGTTTATGAAAAGAGTATTTTGTTAACATGTAATCCGTTCTCATTTTTAATTTTGGATCAGATACTACATTTATGATTTTTGCTTTTCCAATTACCCGTGCAGTTTAAGCGATACACCCCCATGCGTGCCTCGCCCTTGATTATTATATCAAGAGGAGGAAGTTGCAGGAGAGCTTCTAGTGCTGCTAGCGGAGTGCTTCTGAATGCTCCAGTTATACAGAGACAAGCCAGTCTTTGAACAAAAAGAAGCTGGTTTATTGTTTGTCTTTGATTTACCTTGGGCCACCATACTAATGAACCATAGGTTATTGTCGGTCTTATCACCGTTGTGTAAAGCCTTACGTACCTACTTACGCAGCAGCACTACAGTCCAAATCGGACCTTGGCCTCCCCTATCCTCCTTAGCCATTCTTCCCTCTCTTCTGCCAGTCGTCTCCAGTTCTTCGTGCGCAGGATCTTAGTTGCGTCATCTGTTACAGTTGCACTCCACCTTTTCCGTGGTCATCCTCTACTTCCTTTTCGTTCCGGATTTTGGTCTTCTACCCGTCTATGGCATTTTCGTCCATCCTTCTTACATGGCATCACAGTCGTCCTAGGCTTATATATGTCACTATATTATATCTGCTTCTTTGAACTCTTCATATAGCTCATAGTTCCATTTTTTCCTCCATGTTTCGCCTTTTTTAATTGGTCTCAGGATTTTCCTCAGCACTTTCCTTTCAAAAACGCTTAGTCTCTCTTCGTTCCTATGCGTTATTGTCCAAGTTTCGCTACTGTATGTTATTATGGCTCTAACCAAGGTTTTGTATATCACTAGTTTTGTATTATTTTCTATGTGTTTGTCTATTAGTACTTTGTTAAGGGAATATAGTGCCCGGTTTGCTTGGGTGATTCTTGCTTTAATTTCTACTGCTTCTTCATTGTCTTTCATAATCATTGTGCCTAGATATTTGAAATTATTAACTATGTATCTCCAACTTATACTCATCTATTGTTACATTCTGTCTTAATCTAGGTTGAGTTTTAGTGACCGGCATTGCTTTTGTTTTTTCTTCATTTATTTTCAGTCCTATCTCTTTCCCCTTCTGTTCTAGTTCTAGAAATACCTCTTTTGCATGCAAGATTGACCTTCCCACGATGTTAATGTCGTCAGTGTATATAAGCATTTGTTTTGATTTGTTATATATTGTACCATTTCTGTCAATGTCAATACTTCTGATCACCTTTACTAGGGTTAGGTTAAATAGCACTGGCGATAAGTTGTCACCTTGTCTCAAATCTATATTTGTCCTCACTTGTTTTGTTATTTTATTCTGTACTTTGACCTGTATATATGTTTCTTCCAGCGTACATTTAATCATTTTTGTTAGTTTTCCTGGGATTTTAAATTCTTCCAGTATGTTGAATAATCTGTCTGTTTAAACTGTCGTTGGCTTTTTGGAAATCTAAAAAAATGTGGTATATAACTATCCCGAACTCGCAGGTTTTTTCCATTATTTGTTTTGGTACATATAAATAATTGGTCGGTTGTTGATTTTCCCTTTCAAAACGCCGCTGTTTGGTTTTGGCTTATTATATTCTCATAATATGGCTCTAGTCGGTTATGTATTATTGTTGCGAGTATCTTATATGCCACAATTAATATGCTAATTCCCTTAGATCATACACATAAATGTGTATGATCTAAGCTAATTCCTCGGTAATTATCACAGTTACGTTTATCCCCTTTTTTATACAGTGCTTCCCGAAAGTAACGGATAAATTCTGTAAAATCGTTGAGTAAAAAATTTCAAAAAAATGCTCGGACACGTCGATTTTTATTTTTAAATTATCATTTAGAGATGTAATTTTCAACTTTGCCATTTGAATTTTTAAAGTTGAAGTTGCTAGCGCTTAGGGGTTGAGGGGTGGGGGGGTTGAAAATTATATCTCTAAATGATAATTTAAAAATAAAAATCGACATGTCCGAGCATTTAATTATTGAAATTTTTTTCTCAACGATTTTACAGAATTTATCCGTTACTTTCGGGAAGCACTGTATATCGGACAGACTATACTGATTTTCCATTCCTGTGGTAGTTTTTCTTCTCTCCATATTTTTTTCACTAATTCAAATAATGTTCTGTGTAATACTTCTCCCCCTTTTTTCAGTATTTCCGCTGGTATCGTATCCTTTCCTGGGGCTTTGTTGGTCTTCAATTTTTTAATTGCTTTTATTGTTTCTTCTAGTGTTGGGTTTTCTATAAGTTCTTGTTCCATTTCTATTTCCCTCTCTTCTTGTTCCTGTACTAAATCAGCTGCTCCTTGTTCTTGTCTGTTAAGGTGTTCCGAGAAGTAGTCGGCCCACCTTTCTAATATTTCGTTTTCGTCACATAGTAGTTTTCCCTCCTTGCTTTTTGTTGTTATTTATGTGTCCGTTCCAGGAAAGACCCTCATCGGTATTAAAACATAAACCTTGAGCGGTCCTTTTACTTTTGTATTTAGTGCAACCAGCTGTTAGGGTTGTTTACTTCTTTCGTACCGAATAGGGTTTCTTGTGTGAGAAACCAGTTCTCAACCTGATCTTGAACGATACACTTGTGTTCTACAATTACTTATATTTATACATAATAAACTCAATCAATTGCAACATCGATCTGTTTTATTGAAACCCCAAAACAGGTTATGCGCCCAGTCGGTGTTTAGTTCGGAAGTTCCGTTTTTTTTTCGTTTTATTCGAAAAGTTAGTTCGCGTTAATTCGCGGTTTTTTTTCGAAAAGTTAGTTCGCGTTAATTCGTGTTTTTTTTTCGAAAAGTTAGTTCACGTTAATTCGTGGTTGGATTCGGTGTGGGCAAAGACTTGAGTTTAGTGTGCCGTTGTAATTGTTGGGTGAATCATGGATTCAGAAAAATCGCAAGTTGAGAAGCTCCGCGACAACAGTAATTGGTCGCAGTGGCAGTTTGTAGTTCGCACTTTACTAGACTGTCATGGTGTGTTAGATGTGTGCACTGGCATCTTCAAGAAGCCGGCGGAGGCGGCGGTTGATGCAGATACTAATCAAGTTACCGGGCTGAAGTTACATACGTATTTGGATACGTATCTGACGCAAGTACACTCTGAGACACAAGTATTTTTAAATTTTTTAAATTTTCGTTTTTAAGCCTTTTTAGCGTGTTTTAAGGACAGTGGACCCAAGATTAAGTACTTATGAAGTTATTAAGTGCATTCGCCGTCACCTACGGCTTCCATAAGCCTCCAGGTGACGAAATAAATACAAACAAAAAAGACAACAAATTTTCAAAAATTTTTTTCTCGAATTACAGGACTTCTCCTCTCTAGCGACCCCATACACACCCTAGAGGGGACCTTCCTTAACAACTCGTACCAAGCCGTTTTTCAAAAAGTGTCGGAAGTTTCCTTCCAGCGATTTTTTAAGAAACCTCGAAATCGTATATTGCGAAAGCAGGCACCAGGTGCATCCGCTTTACCTACGGGGGTGGTTTTATGCTCAGTGGTCGGAAAATAGCCCAGGGAACGAGTTTTGGCAGTATACAGGTCGGCTAGCCTCCAGCGAGTATCCAATACACCCTGGTGGTGAAAGAACATTCACAAAAATAGCAATTTTCAAAAATTTTTTTCTCGAATTACAGGACTTCTCCTCTCTAGCGACCCCATCCACACCCTAGAAGGGACCTTCCTTAACAACTTGTACCAAGCCGTTTTTCAAAAAGTGTCGGAAGTTTCCTTCCAGCGAATTTTTAAGAAACCTCGAAATCGTATATTGCGAAAGCAGGCACCAGGTGCATCCTCTTTATCTACGGGGGTGGTTTTATGCTCAGTGGTCGGAAATTAGCCCAGGGAACGAGTTTTGGCAGTATACAGGTCGGCTAGCCTCCAGCGAGTATCTAACACACCCTGGTGGTGAAAGAACTTTCACAAAAATAAAAATTTTCAAAAAATTTTTTCTCGAATTACAGGACTTCTCCTCTCTAGCAACCCCATACACACCCTAGAGGGGACCTTCCTTAACAACTTGTACCAAGCCGTTTTTCAAAAAGTGTCGGAAGTTTCCTTCCAGCGAATTTTTAAGATACCTCGAAATCGTATATTGCGAAAGCAGGCACCAGGTGCATCCTCTTTACTACTTTAGTTATTTACAAAACAGTTATTTATTTTATGACACGGCTTGTACATTTTTCCTATAATGAAAGAAAATTAAATTTAGGTAGACTATAAAGGTTCAAACACGACTGTAACTTAAAGTGCATAATAAAAAAGGTATGAGCGAATATTTATTTGGTTGCAGAAAAAGTTATTTTAAATTATACAGGTAAATACTTTACTTACCGATAAGTCAACCCTTCCCGCTATCTCTGTCTTCGAAATTCTATTTTCCCGCATGCTTATTATTTATTAGTCCCCTTATTTCAAGGGAGGAATCTCGCTGACCAGGTCTCCTTGGCTTATTTTACTTTCACCCGAACGAACAACTTTCAACCACAAGAAGATACAGGAGAATGCCGTTGAAAATTTATTGAAAGGAAGAAGAATACTCTTTTCTACTGGATCTTGACTGATAACTAAATACATCCTGTCATTAAGCCGAAATTCACTATATTGCATTGCTTATTAAAAATACTATGTATGTATGTATGTCTTCAAGAAAGAAAGAATTCCGGAAAATCCTTTTCCATGACAAGGTAGTTTTGAAACAAAGTATCTCATAGCGATTATTTAATAATTTGTGATAGAGATTCATATTATCCATGTGTGCCGCCGGGTTGATCAGCCGCCACCGACATATTTTCAAGCATCGACGCCGCCGCCGATTAATATCGGCGTAAACAACCCTACGCCGCGCTGCGCCGCCGCCGTTTAGATTGATGTAATCGGCGGCGCCAAATATATTTCAAGCTCTTGTTTGCTTGCTTGCTTGCTTTGAAAGAGTGAGATCTAGGACGCGGTTTTCCATGTATCTCTATGCACTTAGGCCACATTTGGCCCATTGTACAACCTAACTAAGAATTTTGCCTATTTGGGGTAATTCCAACTCCAGTAGTGATTTTTAACGTGTCACACATCGCAGTGGCACGGGACCTACGGCTTTACTTCTTATCCGACAGAAGGCGCATTTTCAGATTTTTCCCCGCTAGAAAAATCTCGCCGACCTCAGCCAGGTTCGAACCCGCGTCCCTCGGATCTAAAGGCAAATACGCTAACCACTAGACCACCGAGGCCGGCCAAGCTCATGTTTATAAAGTTTCTTTTATCTGTTTATTGTTATATTCTATTGTTTGATATTTTATACAGCATGCTGGAAAAAAGGGGTTTATCAACAGATATAACTGCATTAAAATAGCATTAATTTCAATTTTAGAAAGTGGAAATGGTGCGAAGTTACCTGGATCTTTTGTTCTGTTAACTTTTTAGAATTTCTGAAACTTGTCAAATTGTTCTACATTTTACAATTATTTTAATTTTATTAAAATGCTAGACTTCTTTTTCATAATTACATTATAAAAGTTATAGATGTTAAATAAATAAAAGCAGTAAGTTGCTGTTAACTGATTGGAACGATTATTCGTACACCTACCGCATTGTAAAATTGTTCAAATAATATTTTCCATTAGAAAAGATTTTAAATAATGTAAAAGGGTTAGTTTACCTGCGGGGGGTATTTATAACAAGCCTTGAGGTGACTCGCATGCTGCAATATTAGTTGCATACTCTGTAGGATTTTGCGACATTACTTCTGACCGCGATTGTATATACCATCTGCCGCACATTAAAAATGTAGTGTTTTCAAAATTCGTCCTAATAGTTACATAGTTTGTTTGAAAACAGATAATACAAATTTTTGGCATAGATTTGAAAGTGTTTACCTGAACGGTCTGCTAATCCTTGGATACCCTTTTTATAATCCCTTTGTTAAAGCAATAAACTTCAACATCCCAAATAGTAAAATGTAAATGCTTTACTCGGTCGTTCAATTTCAACTTTATAAAAATTATTAATATTAAATTTTGAACTGAAACGCTTTTTCACATCGCCGTTGCAAAATCAAAATTAATTTTTACAAAAATAACCTGGTAGAAACACACCTAAATTTCTCCTCTGACGATAATTTTTTAAAGTCGGCATTCAAAAATTATTTATATTGTTTTAATCATCATTTACTTCAAATTCCACGTTTACTGGTTAAATCAGTCTAATGCTTGTAATAAACTAAGACGGCGCATAGGGGAATCATAATTTAGAACAGTAATTTCACCTATCGCTTTCCACCGCACGTGTTTAGCGAAATTTCAAATTATTTATTGCCGCCGTTCCCGGCTGACGGAAAAACGAATTTCTCTTCCCCAAACGCTTTGTCATCTTATCGGCCACCTGCATATCAAATATTGTGACGATATTCCAAATAATAAAAAAGTTGCTGGGCTATTCGTATTGTAATATGTATATTACGCCCCGCCGCCCCCATGTTGTAAAAATGAAGTTTTTGTATTCCAAGCGTTTGCTTGTTGAAGTTGTACGTTAAATATTAAGAGGATATTATAAAGGATAATGATTTTATAGGCTCATTACCTGCAGCGTATAATTGCCAATTTATGACCACGACTTTATTGAGCAAAAATCTTTGCTGGAAATTTGCTAGGATCACGCCGGCACTCTGCCTTCTAATCTCACCCACAGCGAAGATTAAGATGTCTTATCTGTTAACGAAACAACCGCAACAGTGACAAGTCCACCTTCAAACAAAGAACATCCGTTCTTACAAATATGTAGGTAAGACGGATGGACCTGGTGCCTGCTTTCGCAATAAACGATTTCGAGGTTTCTTAAAAATTCGCTGGAAGGAAACTTCCGACACTTTTTGAAAAACGGCTTGGTACAAGTTGTTAAGGAAGGTGTCCCCTAGGATGTGCATGGTGTCTCTAGAGAGGAGAAGTCCTGTAACTCGAGAAACAAATTTTTGAAAATTGCTTTTTTTGTGAAAGTTCTTTCACCACTAGGGTGTATTAGATACTCGCTGAAGGCTAGCCGACCTGTATACTGCCGAAACTCGTTCCCTGGGCTAATTTCCGACCACTGAGCATAAAACCACCCCCGTAGGTAAAGCGGATGCACCTGGTGCCTGCTTTCGCAATATACGATTTCGAGGTATCTTAAAAATTAGCTGGAAGGAAACTTCCGACACTTTTTGAAAAACGGCTTGGTACAAGTTGTTAAGGAAGGTCCCCTCTAGGGTGTGGATGGGGTCGCTAGAGAGGAGAAGTCCTGTAATTCGTGGAAAAAAAATTTGAAAATTTTTTGCCTTTTTTGTTGGTATTCATTTCGTCACCTGGAGGCGTATGGAAGCCGTAGGTGACGGCGAATGCACTTAATAACTTCATAAGTACTTAATCTTGGGTCCACTGTCCTTAAAACACGCTAAAAAGGCTTAAAAACGAAAATTTAAAAATTTACAAATACTTGTGTCTCAGAGTGTACTTGCGTCAGATACGTATCCAAATACGTATGTAACTTCAGCCCGGTATTTCTGGTTTATTAATTTGATATCGTACCTTATTGAAGTACAACAGTAGGTACCCAGCTATTACTGAATTATTTGATTTACTTGAATTTTCGAGAAATTCTACACCACTTTTGCTGAAAATGAGGGGAAGTAACCATTACAACAGGAATGTGAAAATAATTGGAACAGAATAGCTTTTACCGACGCTAAACACACCGAACAGGCCTCTTAAGACGAATTATATAACCGATTTATTAAATGAAAAACTTTACTTACATAATTAAAATGAGGGGACAATCACGCCAAACAACACCAACACTCACAAGGAAACCTATACAGGAAATGGTCGAAAATGGCGAAAGGCGTGACAAATTGACATTATCGGAAACCGACCGAGGCAGCGGACATTTAATATTAACGGGAACTGTATTCGTCGATCGTGGTGTCAACTGCGATACGTTTCTCCTGCTCTAGGTGGCGCCAGCCACAACGTTTAAAAATTAAAATATTTTTAACTTTTAATTATTTCTACAATATAATATACATACGTACTTTCGGATAATAACAACTAAATGTATAAAGGGTTAATAGCATAAAATTCAAAAACATTCGATTTCGTTGTATTACAGAAAAATTATTAAACAACAAAGTTCACGTTCGCATTATTACCTACCCTTACATTTTTTAGACGATGTAAAATCGTAACAATTAGGTTGTGATATCATGTCCAGTATTCAATTAGGTATACAAATTAAAAGTCAGCTAAAAAATTATAACTGTTAATTTGAATAAGAGCAATCTCCATTACAGAAAAAATTGTTTTAGTAAATTCGTTTTTTAATAAGAAACTGAAATTTCAGCGTATTTTTGAGGGATGGATTTTATTATTCAAATTTCGTTATGGAATGTTATATATTATTATAACCGATAATCAAATTAATTACGCGTAACCTAATTAGCTCAGACATGTACTCAAGAACTTGACCTAGTAATCTGAAGGTTAGTGGTTCGATTCTAGCCGGAGAAATTTTTTTTCTATATAATTGAGAATATGGTTAACTCTTGATCTCTCTGACTGGTTTTCGTCTCCGAGTGGCGATAGGGGTTGAATGATCTAAGGGAGAAATACAGGCTTGACTGAGAACTAGCCAAGGGTTCTCAAAATATTCTTAGGCTCTTTCTCCTGTTGAAGACTCACAGCAGTGTTGGGTAAGTTACTCTAAAAAAGTAACTAAGTAAGTTAGTCAGTTACTCGGCAAAAAAGTAACTGAGTAAGTTACTAAGTTACAGAATTATAAAAGTAACTTGAATAAGTTACTAAGTTACCATAAAGTAACTCGTTATTTTTTAAGTTACCTTTTTTTATGAGACGCTACTAATGTACATGCAATTACTACCAACTTAATATCAACAGGAACACACATTTA
>JABXWE010025098.1:0-34963 GCA_014611495.1 Limonius californicus
TATCTCAAATTGTAAGTCAGATTTAAGTCTTAACCTTGAACCTAAAACCAAGATTTCATGTCGAACATGAATTTTATATTTGAAGTTCAAGTTTTAAGAAACAATATCTTACCCAAACAACTACCGAATGTTTTTAAGTTGAAATCTTGATTTTGGGGTCAACATATCAAGATTTAAGAACAAAATGTCTTGTCCGAATAACTACATAGCGCTCCTAAGCTAAAATCTTAATTTTGAAGTCAATATCTCAAATTGTAAGTCAGATTTAAGTCTTAACCTTGAACCTAAAACCAAAATTTCATGTCGAACATGAATTTTATATTTGAAGTTCAAGGTTTAAGAATCAATATCTTACTCAAACAACTACCGAATGTTTTTAAGTTGAAATCTTGAGTTTGAGGTCAATATCTCAAGATTTAAGACAAAAATGTCTTGTCCGAATAACTACCTAACGCTCCTAAGCTAAAATCTTAATTTTGAAGTCAATATCGCAAATTGTAAGTCAGATTTAAGTCTTAGCCTTGAACCTAAAACCAAGATTTCATGTCGAACATGATTTTTATATTTGAAGTTCAAGTTTTAAGAACCAATATCTTACTCAAACAACTACCGAATGTTTTTAAGTTGAAATCTTGAGTTTGGGGTCAACATCTCAAGATTTAAGAAACAAATGTCTTGTCCGAATAACTACCTAGCGCTCCTAAGCTAAAATCTTAATTTTGAAGTCAATATCGCAAATTGTAAGTCAGATTTAAGTCTTAGCCTTGAACCTAAAACCAAGATTTCATGTCGAATATGAATTCTATATTTGAAGTTCAAGTTTTAAGAAACAGTGTCTTGCTCAACCAACTACCCAATGTTTTTAAGTTGAAATCTTGCGTTTGGGGTCAACATCTCAAGATTTAAGAAAAAAATGTCTTGTCCGAATAACTACCTAGCGCTCCTAAGCTAAAATCTTAATTTTGAAGTCAATATCTCAAATTGTAAGTCAGATTTAAGTCGTAACCTTGAACCTGAAACCAATATTTCATGTGGAACATGAATTTTATATTTGAAGTTCATGTTTTAAGAAACAGTGTCTTGCTCAACCAACTACCGAATGTTTTTAAGTTGAAATCTTGAGTTTGGGGTCAACATCTCAAGATTTAAGAAAAAACTATGTTGTCCGAATAACTACCTAGCGCTCCTAAGCTAAAATCTTAATTTTGAAGTAAATCTCTCAAATTGTAAGTCAGATTTAAGTCGTAACCTTGAACCTGAAACCAATATTTCATGTGGAACATGAATTTTATATTTGAAGTTCATGTTTTAAGAAACAGTGTCTTGCTCAACCAACTACCGAATGTTTTTAAGTTGAAATCTTGAGTTTGGGGTCAACATCTCAAGATTTAAGAAAAAACTATGTTGTCCGAATAACTACCTAGCGCTCCTAAGCTAAAATCTTAATTTTGAAGTAAATCTCTCAAATTGTAAGTCAGATTTAAGTCGTAACCTTGAACCTAAAACCAATATTTCATGTGGAACATGAATTTTATATTTGAAGTTCAAGTTTTAAGAAACAGTGTCTTGCTCAGCCAACTACCGAATGTTTTTAAGTTGAAATCTTGAGTTTGAGGTCAACATCTCAAGATTTAAGAAAAAATTTCTTGTCCAAATAGCTACCTAGCGTTTCTAAACTAAAATCTTAATTTTGAAGTCAATATCTCAAAGTGTAAGTCAGATTTAAGTTTTAACCTTGAACCTAAAACCAAGATTTCATGTAGAACACGAATTTTATAATTGAAGTTCGAGTTTTAGGAACAAATCTCTTGTTCAAACAACTACCGAATGTTTTTAAGTTGAAATCTTGAGTTTGAGGTGAACATCTCAAGATTTAAGAAAAAATGTCTTGTCCAAATAGCTACCTAGCGTTTCTAAACTAAAATCTTAATTTTGAAGTCAACATCTCAAGTTGTATGTCAAATTAGAATACTAACCTTGAGTCTAAAACCAATATTTCCTGTGGAACATGCATTTTATATTTGAAGTTCAAGTTTTAAGAAACAATGTCTTGCTCAAACAACTACCGAGAGTTTTTAAGTTTAAATCTTGAGTTTGAGGTCAACATCTCAAGATTTAAGAAAAAGAATCTTGTCCGAGTAACTACCGAGCGTTCCTAAACTACAGTCTTAATTTTGAAGTCAATATCTCAAATTGTAAGTCAAATTAAAATTTTAACTTTGAGGATAAAACCAAGATTTCATGTAGAACACGAATTTTATATTTGAAGTTAAAGTTTTAAGAAAGAATGTCTTGTTCAAACAACTACCTAGCGTTTTTAAGTTAAAATCTTGAGTTTGAAGTAAACATCTCAAGATTTAGAAAAATGGCTTATCCGAATAACTACGTAGCGTTTCTAAGCTAAAATCTTAATTTTGAAGTCAACCTCTGAAATTAAAGTCAACTTAAAATCTCAACCGTCAGGTTAAAACCAAGATTTCATGTAGACCATGAATTTTATATTTGAAGTTCAAGTTTTAAGAACTACCTAGTAGATTTAAGTTGAAATTTGAGGTTAACGTCTCAAGATTTAAAGAACAATGTCTTGTGCGAATAACTACCTAGCGTTTCTAAGCTAAAATCTTAATTTTGCAGTCAACATCTCAAATTGGAAGTCAAATTAAAATCTTAAGCTTGGGATTAAAACCAAGATTTCATGTAGAACATAAATTTTATATTTGAAGTTGAATTTAAAAAAAAATGTCTTGTTCAAACAACTACCTAGCATTCTTAAGTTGAAATCTTGAGTTTGAAGTCAACATCTCCTATTTTAAGAAAAAATGTCTTGTTTGAATAACTATCTAGCATTTTCAACGCAAAAACTCAATTTTGAAGTCACTATCTCAAATTATAAGTCAAAATTATCTGAAACTTGAGGTTGAGTTTGAACTTTCAAGTTTTAAGTATACAGATGATTTGTTGAAAATGAGACCTGGACTTTTCAAGTTATAAATCAAATTATTAGGGTTAAAGTCGAGCTTGAATTGGAGCTATCAAGGTTTAAATATAGATAGAGTTAAACTCGAAATATCAAGTTTTAAGTTAAAATCGCGTGTTTAAAGTTGCGGACTTGAATTTAAACTGAAGAAGTTTTATATCTTCTTTTGAAATAAAGTCTTAAAACTGAGATTTTCAAGACGAAATTAATGCATTAAGTGGAAATTATAAAAGTTAAATCTGAACGTGAAATCCAGGTGTCGAATTTTAAATCCGATCTTGATCTCTGCCGGAGAGAATTAATAAACTCACGTCCAAGCTCCAAATATTCATTCCGTATGTCCACTTTAATTAGAAATACTAGTGTGAATGCAGTGAATCTCGACCGCAGCCATATATGAAGCAAGTTGTCCGGTTTGAGGGGTCGTTGGAAACTCAAACTTCCAAACAATATGTCACTTGCATGTATCCCCTTTGCAGCGGTTGATCTCTGCCCTCGCCTGAGCCAATGTAAGCCCTAAAACGCCCTCAACAACGTGCTCCTTGCCCTATCACAAAGTATGAACGTTATTCATACATAAGTTGCATGCTGCATCCAACTCCACCATTCGTACAAAATTACAGACTCCAGTTAACGGTTGGGTTAATTAAACCAAGCAGTGCTTCGTTAAATCCGCGTGCAGTATAATTTAACGTTGCCTCGTTAGGCTGATGGGGATTTGAGAGGAAAGCATCGAAATTTTCAATCTGCGTTGGAAACGAATCCGGGAAAAAAGTTTCGGCCCTTCGGAACTACACCCGAAGTATAAATATTTATGAGAGTGGGCAACTGCAAGATGTTTAACAGTAACGGTGCAGGGGCACGCGAATTCCCAAGAAAAATAATACAAGACCAATAACAGTATCAAAAAGCATCTAAATGCCCCATAATAATATTTTGGGGCACAAAAACAGTGCTACAAGCTCACCTACGGATCCTTGAGAAAAGGTTGTTTAGATAAAGTCCGCGCAGCTCATTTAAAAGTCCGGGCGATAAAGCGCCTATTTTTGCAATATTAATATAAGCAAATCCGCGCTAAAACATGCCCGGATCCCGGAGTATTTATTTAGGGACGTATTTACTCATATCAAACGGTTTAAAATCACGCACTGATAACGTAAACCGGTCGCAATAACACTTAAAATTCCTTCATAAAATTTGTTCATGTTTCGAAGGATTTTACTGCTTTGCTATTTATACGCTCTTTATAATATTTCAGCTAGTTGCATGCAATTTTGCTCTTAAAATTACAGAGATGGAGTGCTTTGCTCGACTATAACCCTATTTCGAATCGGAATTTCCAGAAATGATTCATTCAGTGATTGCAGAACACGATAACGCGCTTTCTTCTTGATGGATACTGTATTTTTAGCAACAGTATTATTTTAAAACTCAGTAGTTCTCTATTTTCTCACATGTATAGTGGAAAACTTACACTTCGGGTCTGGTGGAGCATTGCTAATGCCTGAATCTACTTTACCCAAACGTACTCGTAGAACATCTATCGCAAATGGTGAAATTACTAAAACGTAATGCAGCAGCCCAAAGTACAGACCGATGTATGTAAGTGGAAAAACACTGAAGATATATTGTTGAAGGAATTATGTACCAAGTGCGGAAAGGTTATGATACGATAAAAATTTATCCAGTAATGTGTCTGACTATGTGCTCGTCGCTTCCACTACATATCACATTGTGGGCTTACAGTACCAACTAGCGGGTTGTCTAATTGTAATTGTACTAGATAAGACGAAAACCTACCATACCTGTGTCTGACTATGCGCTCAACGCCTTCACCATTTGTTACATTATGGGCTTTCGGGATCTACCAGTGGGTTGTCCAATTCTAATTGTACTTAATAAGTCGAAAATTTACCATAACTGTGTCTGGCTATGTGCTCTACACCTCCACCACATGTCGCATTGTGGGCCTATAGTACCAATTAGCGGATTGTCTAATTCTAGTTGTACTAGATAAGACGAAAATTTACCATAACTGTGTCTGACTATGTGCTCGATGCCTCCACCACATGTCATTGTGGGGCCTATAGTACCAAGTAGCGGATTATCTAATTCTAATTTTACTAGATAAGACGAAAAATTACCATAATTGTGTCTGACTATGTGCTCGACGCCTCCACCATATGTTACATTGTGGGATTGTACTTAATAAGACGAAAATTTACCATAACTGTATCTGACCAAGTCCTCGAAGCCTCCACTACACATCGCATTGTGGGCTTACAGTACCAACTAGCGTCAGTCAGTACCTACTACTGGCTTGTGGAATTCTAACTGTACTTGATAAGTCGAAAATTTACCATAACTGTGCCTGACTATGTGCTCGACGCATCCACCGTATGTCATAGTGTAGGCTTTCAGATTTCTATAATAGAACTCCTTACATGGTAGAACAAGAATACTGGACACGTTTTCCAAACCAGAGGCATCCTAAAGGAAATATATTTCGAAGACTGGACCAACGTGTTCGTGAATCTGGTTCGTTTGTCAAAAGAAATACAACTGGAAGGGTAAATCTTAGACACACGAAGATCCCTCCGTGGGTACCCGCCAGTTAGCTGGAACATTAAATATCCCTACCAACAAGACCGTACATTATGTTCCACGAGAAACCTTCTTTATCCATATCATGTCTGCAAAGTTCACCCTTTCTATGAAAATGATACCATAGCCCGGTTGAATTGTTGCAACAAGATTTTAAATAAATTTGTAACAATGGTGACTTCTTAAGGCGTATTATTTGGGGAGATGAATGCATGTTTACCAGAGATGGCGTGTTTAATATACATAATACCCACTGTTGGGCTAAGGGAAAACCATACGAGTTTCGTGAATATGGTCACCAAAGCAGGCTTTCCGTTAATGTATGGCAGGGCATAATAAACCACAGGGTTGTTGAACCAATTTACCTACCAAATCGTCTTA
The DNA here is from genome assembly GCA_014611495.1 of Limonius californicus. Lineage (NCBI taxonomy): Eukaryota > Metazoa > Arthropoda > Insecta > Coleoptera > Elateridae > Limonius > Limonius californicus. The sequence continues at coordinate 5,963 of JABXWE010025098.1, forward strand.
ATGCCGATGAATTCCTTAATGTTTTGGAACAAGTTATTGATGAGATCCCGTTGAACATCCTACTTAATATGATATACACGCATGATGGTGCTCCTGCTCATTTCCCGTAATGTAAGAAAGTGCTGGTAGGAACACTTCCCAAACAAATGAATTAGTCGCGTCGGTCCCATTTTATGGACCGCGAGATTACCCAATCTCAACCTTTTAGACTTTTTTGCTTGGGATTTTATTAATGAAAAAGTTAATGTTACGCCTCCACCATACGCTGGCAAAGTTAGTGCATAGCAACACATATTAGGATGCGGTGTCACCAAATGTATGTTTCTTTGAATGGTGCGTGAGAACACAGGAAGCACGGTACAATATTTTAGTATCAAGATTATCTACTACGAAATTTACCAAGAATTTTCGTAAAGCACCCATGGAACACAAAACCAACCAATTCCTCAAATAAAAATTCCCCATTAATTAACGCTATCCTAACAACTAACCTAATATTTATCCAACCATTTATCGAACAAATTAAACAGGTCCTGATAACTAATTTCATACCTTCCCTACTCAATGGACCATAACACCAAGATGCTGATTTAATTAGATCTCCTTAATTGGAATGCTAACGGCATCAATGCCCAGCAAACAATATTCACAGCTTTACTTGCAAGACACAACATTGACATAGCCTGCATTACGAAAGCCCATTTAACTAGTAATGATATTATTAACCCCACTGCATTGTAGGTAATTAACAGGCCATTGGCCTATACAGAGAAGAAGAAGAAGAAGATATTATTAGGATCACATCTACCGTACTGATCAACAAACCCGACATGCCTCAGAAGGAGTAGCAATTTTGGTGAATCGATAAATAAGACATCATGAATTACCACAAATCAATGTTATTAATTTGGAAACCGCAGCAGTCAAACTTACACAGGCGATGGTAGTTTTATTAACATAATAAGTGTCTGCAGACAACCCAACATACAGCTTCAGGAAGCAGACATTTATACAATATTTAATACTAAGGAACCCACACTCTTGGTAGTTAACGTAAATTCTAAGCATGCGATATGGGGATGTAGAACAACTACTCCAGCAGGAACAAAGCTCAATAATCTAGCAGCAGCACACACATTCCCAACATTATCTCCAGAAGAGCCAACATACTTTCCTTATAGAAAAAACCATGGTCCTGACATTGTGGACATTGTGGTGCAAAAAAAACGTTAAGAAACTGATTTACCAAGAGGTGCTTAATGAACTTGACTCCGATCATCTGCCCGTAGTAATCTCATTTATAATTGAGCCGAACAGAAAAGAGAAGTACCACTACATGGTTTACGATTGTCAAAGATGTTCGTATGACAACCGGGACCGACGGTTTTACGTACTATATTGGTCCACCCATCCAAGTACTGACCAGTACGGATTGTGCTGAACTACGTGTACATTATTGATCTCATTAAACAAAAAAGACCCGGGAATGTGAAAAACAACAAGGAAAATACTACACCAACCATAACAAATACCACTCCAACCACAGCAAATGCAATCTATGGTACAGACGAAGGCGAAGCATTCGTCGACCACTTGGAAAAAACTTTCACTCTGCATAGCCATCTTAACTCAACATTCACCAAGATAATTACCAGATACGTTGAAACCCATCAACCAACTGCAGGCAACAATTTGAAGCCTGTTAAATACAACATCTAAATTGTTTAAAGAAGTAATTCTTAGACTTAACAACGAAATTTCAAGACTCAAAATACTACCAATCTGCCAGTTTCGGTTCAGGAGGGTATACTTTACTTAACACCAGCTACAAAGAATGGCAGTAACAATAGAAATAGGCTTCGAAAACAAACAATGCATAACCGCATTATTATTGGACATAGCCCAAGCCTTCGACCGGACATAGATAGACGGCCTTAATTACAAAATATTTCATATACACATCCCGGAATACATCAAAGCAATATTGTACTCTTTCCTAGACAACCGCACATTCACAGTAAAAATACATGCAACCGTCTCTACAATCAGAAACATCAAAGCAGGAGTCCCACAGGGAAGTATCTTGACTTCTATTTTATATACTCCTAATATGTTTGTGTACGACATCCACAACACCATAGCGTACGTCGCCCCGTTTGCAGAGGATACTGTCCTGCTAACCAGAAACGATAACCTAAACCAAGCGATCTGACAGCGTCAAAAACCAACCAACAGCATAAGTAGATGGCTAAAACAATGGAGACTAGAAATAAACTACTCCAAATGCGCAACATAAGTTTTCACTCATCAATCAATGATCATGATATACAGTATGTTCATTAAAAAAAAACTCTAGCAGGCTTTGAAATTTTTATCAAGGTATGGCTTAGCCCATATGTTACAATTGACAGTCATAATGTCGCTTATAAATGACAACAACAACAACAATCACATTTCGAGGTTATATTGGATATGTGATACACTTTGACGACATAGGAGTACATTTTAACGGTAAGCGATTTTGAATCGACCTCGGAAATGAAACATGAAGATCTAATTATTATTTAATTATAAAGTTCAAATTGTTCAGAAAATCAACTAGCATGTGTCTACCAGTGTATACTTATATGCGGAAATTTGTTTTATTACCAATTAAATCGTGTTTTACGTACTGATTTCAAAATTAGTAAATTTCGTTATTTCACTTCCTATAAAGTGCATGCTGTAAGAAGACACTGTACGTAAATTTACCATGGCCAGCTGCGAGTTTTTTTTTTAATGAACATGCTGTAGAATGGAATACAACATTGAGGCAGTCAAATATTGAGGAGTAGGTATACCTAGATACTAGACTCACCTGGAAGTATCACATTTTAAAGAAGCTAAACGATGCTCACACGCGGTTAATTCAACTATACCCACTCATTAACAGGAAATCGTCACTAAAAGCAGAGAAGCAGGTAATATATAGCTATGTATTCTGGAGAAATACCCCCAGTAGTACATTACAAATAAACACTTTACACTTTCAACTCGTCATGTCAACCATGCAGGAATACACCAAGAAATTAACCAAGAAATACCACCAAAACCTCAACAAATGTCCAGTTACAATCTTCTACGCTCCAGGTAACAGAAAAGTACATACCAGGCTGAAACGAATCTTACCATAAGACATCTAACTATCTACGACTGAAAGTAATAATGACTAATTGATTAAAACTAGAAAAACGCTTAACAGGTTATCAGACTTAATGTTGTCATCCGAGTGATAAGTGCCCATATATTATTTATATGTCATTTTAAAGTCTTTCAACTTTAGCATGAATAATAATTTCATTGTTGAACTAATTCAAATAAAAAAAGAAACTCCTAGAATACTGGTTCGATTAATACCCGACACAATAGCCATTTGCCTTGTACTCAACGTAAGATCGACAATAACGTGGCCCAGAAATTTTCTCACTAACTCCAAGACATACTTTGCGATCCACATGCTTATTTTCATATTGCTGGTTGAACAATCCGGCCGAGAATCCGGCGCTACAACTAGCACATTATTTGTTTCCGTAACAAAAACGCAACAGTTTCAACTCTTTCTGAAATCGAATAAACCATTTTAAATGTTCAAAAACAAGAATAACTATGAAATACGGCGTGGCGCTGAGGTACAAAAGCATTCAAATGTTTACGCCAATGTATGGTCAACCAATGCCGTCTAATCGTTCCATAAATGCTCCAGAACGATTACTACCCTAAAACTTTGCACTGTATTTTCACGGGCACTAGTGTTCAAAATTACAAAAAAAACACTACTGTAAAGCAAATTCGCCGAGTTTTCAAGTGGTATGTCTTTTGATACGCCTTACCCCTTAACACCCTAATTTTGGGGTTGAAGATAGGTGAACGGAAACGGTAATAGCCATATTACTTGTCCCCCTGGCAAATTAATTTGATGTGTACTAGGGTTTTTCGAAAAATTGAGGTTTACTTTCACAAAACACGCCTGTTTCGTTTTCGGTGGGCCACACTGTAAGTATGGCTTCCGATACACCATACGAGGCCAAAGAATTTTTAACCAACTTCAGGCGTCCGAGTCCTCCCTGCCTATGGCAAGTAAAGGCTAGCGAATTTACTAACAAAAGTTTAAAGAACAGCCGATGAATATTTTGTTTACGCGCTTCACCGTAAACGTTTGCTAGGAATTTTCTGCCCTTGGGAGAGCCCTACGTGTTAATTGTTCTAGAATTCTTGAAACATATTTCATAATATGGTGAAATAACTTTACGTTCGTTTTTTTCGGGAGTCGACTTAAGATCTCCTTTCAGCCCGGTTGCTTGGTAAGACCTCAGCGCCGACAATAAGTTCTGCAAGGGCGGCTTGAGTTTCGATGGGTCTCCATCGCGTGAATTTTCGTATCGCTGTTATCACCGTGGGGTGACCAGAACCATCGACAAATGTCGGATTTAAGAAACACGCTGGATTTAACCTTGGAAGACAATTCATTGCGAATTTGCTTGAGTTTCGATGGGTCTCCATTGCGTGAATTTTCGTATCGCTGTTATCACCGTGGGGTGACCAGAACCATCGACAAATGTCGGATTTAAGAAACACGCTGGATTTAACCTTGGAAGACAATTCATTGCGAATTTGCTTATGGCGGATTTCGTTCCTGGCGGCAAGAACACTCGAAATTTCCCGTTTCCCGAAGAACGTCTTGGTGCAATCGTGATCCAGCCTTCAGGGGCGTACCTGGGATTTTTGTCTGCTTCTCAAGAACCTAAGGACACCTCAAATTGTGCCTCTCTCTACTCCTTACCTGAAGAAAACTAAGGTAAAAATTGTTAATTGTGCTGTTGTGAAAACTTGTTCCGAGATTCATTTGACTTGTTTAAAGTGCATACCAGCCGAAGTCTGTAATGGATGTCCACTAATAATAACAGATATTCTGCATCCAATCATATTAAAAGCCTGGAACTCCGAGAAGATTCCAGATAGCTGCAAAGAAGGACTTATAATTAAACTCCCAAAGAAAGGGGGCCAAACTGATTGACGAAACTGGAGGGGAATTTCACTACTTAATACCATTAATAAATTAATGACACAAATCATACTATCGAGAATAAAAGGTTATATAGAGCCTAAGCTAAGAAAGGAACAAGCTGGCTTCAGGCCCCACCGATCCTGTATCGAACAAATAAACACTCTACGCTTAATAATAGAGCAATCCCAGGAATGCAGATCGCCACTCTACTTGGGTTTCATCGACTTTGAAAGAGCTTTCGATAGCTTAAACCAGGCGTCGATCTGGAAAACCCATGCTGAAATGGGAGTACCAATAAAGATAATTAATCTAATTAAAGAACTGTATAGCGGTGCCACCTGTCGAGTAACTCACAAAGGAAGAGTCAGTGAACCAATACCCTTTAAGTCCGGAGTAAAACAAGGGTGTATCCTCTCTCCTATTTTATTTAACCTAGTCCTGAACTCAATTATGACAAAAACAAACAATACCCAAAGAGGTATAGTATGGGATCTGCAACAAAGGCTAGAAGACCTAGATTACGCCGATGACATCTGTTTACTGTCACACACTTTCAACGACATGAGCAACAAGCTAAAACAGCTGGAAAAAGAAGCAACCAAAGTGGGATTAAAAATAAACATTGGAAAAACCAAGGAAAAGCACATCAACAACCAATGCAACAACAGACCACTGTCAAAACCAACCAATTGAAGAGGTCGAAAGCTCCACATATCTTGGCAGTGTTATAACCAAAGACGGAGGATCATCTGCAGATGTGCAAAGCAGAATTCAGAAAGCAAGAGGAGCGTTCGGTATACTTAACAAGATATGGAACTCGTCACAATACTCCGTCAACACTAAACTCCGCTTGTTCGATACAAATGTCAAATCTGTATTATTATATGGCTGTGAGACATGGAAAGTCTCAAAAGAAATTACAGGCCGAATACAAGTCTTCGTAAACAGATGCCTGCGGAAAATACTACATATATATTGGCCAAACACTATCAGCAACATAGATCTATGAGCAAGGACAAAAGAAGAAGATATGGAAACTCAAATCAAACTCCGTAAATGGAATTGGATAGGTCACACTCTACGAACTCCTGTAGGTAGCATTCCGAGGAAGGCACCAGATTGGAACCCACAAGGAAGTAGACCCAGGGGGAGACCCAAGATGATTTGGAAACGATCAACAATAAAAGAGGCTGAAAAAAAGGGAGTTTCCTGAAGTGAAATAAAAGCAGTAGACATTGACAGGACCAGATGGAAACGTTTTGTGGAGGCCTTATGCTCCCAGGAGGAGTGAAAGGAACTTATATATATTATATATAGTGCTGAAGCCTTTTCTTGATACAACGCAAAGCGTTTTTCAGTCGCCTATTGCCATTAGTTGTTAATCGCAAAGTGTAATTAATAAAGCTGGGCAATTGCATATTTGCATGTTTTTTCCTATCAAGCTCATTTTTTGTAAATACATGTTTTGCAATATTTAGAGTTAGAAAAGCTAAATTTTATTTTGCATATATTGCATATATACAAGATTACAGCATATGGCATATGTTAGTGCATATTTTAGATGGTAAGGGCATAAAAATGTATGTATTGCATGATTATTTCAAGAAAAAAATTTATTTTTAAATTGGTAAATGTTATTTTTCTGTAGAATTATCCTAAACTCAAAACCTTTTATCTTTAACAGGTACTTAATTCACATAAAACTGGGTATTTTGTATCTTATTTTCATAATCCCACCTTGCAGGCGGGTAAAAATATTAAGAAAACAACTATTTTTCGATGTAATGATGGTGTTAAGCGTTCGTTGAATCATCGGTTTTACCTGAATTTGTTCTTCGCCCTAGCCATTTCTTAGTTTGCAGATAAATATCTAATGGTAGGAAAAACCCTGGTGGAGGTGTAGGGTTAATTTTTAATTGTAGAGTAACCATTCGTTTCAGTTTTGTTCTGTTGTTGCTTGTGGGTTAGTGTTGTTACAATGCCTAAAGTTGGACGCTCGCGAAGTGAGTTAATCAAACAATGGATTAGAGAACATAAGTGCTTCACGTTTGACGGAGACATTGTATTCTGCAAAATTGGCTCGAAACAGGTAAGCGTAAAACTTAATCCACGCATGGGGATATATCTAGTTCACGAATGTTTCTAGCTACATAATTTTATTCAAGTTTGTTGTCATTTTTTAACATTACTCTCTGAAAATTTCAAAAGAAAAGACATGTGAAACAATGTTAGAAGTTAATTATTTAAATCTATCATTATTGTAAAAGTACAATGGAATTGTGATTCAGCAAAAAATGGTTGCATATTTTTTCCGGTTGCGCGATACATCATACTTTGAATTTTGAATTTACCAATAACATTTTTATTTAAAAAAGGTAATGGCGACCAAGAAATTTCAAATTGACCAGCACATGAATACGGGCCCGCATAAATTACCAGCAAACAAAGCAGGACCTAGTCAGCAGTTATTAATGAATTGCGTAAATCAGACCGAGAATTGTAATACATTCAATAAAGAGTTGTGTAGCATGATGGTAAAATGTAATATTCCTTTCTACAACTTCGAAGTCCCAGAATTCCGAAACTTTTTTGAAAAATTTACCAAGAAGAAAATTGTGTTTAGGAGAACCGTTTCTAGAGTATATATTCCCGAATTATACGATCACTACATTAACAAAATAAGAGAAAAAGTTGTAAATAATTATATATGGTTTAGCGTAGACGAAACTACTAATGCATGTGGAAGATACATTGCAAATTTCGTAGTCGGAATATTGGATGGCAAACTTTCGCCCAGTTATTTGTTTGCGGTAAAGGAATTAAGTAAAACCAATCATTTACCAATAACAAGATTTATAAACGAAACTCTTTCATTTTTATTTTTACCAAATAAAATACCTTCTGAAAAAATTTTGTGTATGGTTACTGATGGAGCAGCATACATGCTGAAAGCTGGACAAAATTTGAAATTTTTTTCCGCACCTCATTGATGCTACATGTTTAGCCCACGGAATAAACAGAGTGGCTGAAGCTATCAGAATGGAATTTCCATTAATAAATGAATTAATTTCTACCACCAAAAAGATATTTTTGAAAGCGCCAACTAGAATTCAGATTTATAAAGAAATGCTACCGGATGTCCCGCTACCTGCCCAACCTGTTCTGACAAGATGGGGAATAGGGATTGAAGCTGCTTTATTCTATGCTAAAAATTACGCGGATATTAAAAATGTCGTGAATACCTTTGACCCTGAAGGTGCCCAATTAATTGTGGATTGCCAACAAATTTTTAATAACAAAATAGTAACTGTGCAACTAAATTATGTTAAATCTCATTTTGCTGATATTCCAGCTATTATTAAAAAACTTGAAACTCAGAATTTGTACCTTTCCGAATCCATAAGCATTGCAGAAAAATTTCAGAACGATTTACAAAAAAATAAAAAAGAAGTAGGGAATAAAATTAGCACAAATATCAATGTACTATTGACTAAAAATAAGGGCCTGGAAGTGTTAAAATTTATTAACAGCGTATTAAATGGAGGCGCGGAAACCTTGGATATAGATAACTTTAATGAGGATAAGATTTATTAAGAATTATCACATTTATTTAATTATTTTTTAAATATATATAGCATATGATAATTTACTGTAATACATTGTAATATTTTATTTCTTTTTTTATTAAGTAATTTATTGTATAATATTAATATATGACTTTAACCAATGTTGTTTAATGATTTATTTAGCATGTTAGTTTGTACCGAAATACTTATGTAAACAAAAAAAATTCACTGCATAAATATCGTGCATATTATTTTTTTGGAGCATATATTATTGGATATAGCAGTAGGTTACTGCTTATATCGTGCATATATTGGCAGTTTTTTGCAGCATGTTATAGTGCATATATGCCTTATCTTTACAGCATATCTGCCCAGCTTTAGTAATTAATTTCTGTAAACTCGGCTACGCAGATCTGTGTGTTTAGTAAAGTAAATATCGTAAGCCAGTGGCGGCAAGCTCTTTTGTTTGGACGTCCCATCCTTGTGTTCAACTACAATTATTACCGTTTTGATTGTATTTTTTTGTACTATGTGTGTCACCAATTTCAAGCAATATTTATTTGTCTTAAAATTCACCATATCTTTTACTTCTGGTGTAGTTTATTGTATGCATGAACTTTGTAAGCATTATATACAGGAAAAGGCACAATAAAGGTGAGTTCAATTCCCGTAAGCACGTGGTTCCTCGGCCCTCCTATGAGAACTTGCATTCAGCTGTAACCTGGAGGATGGCGCCCATTAATTTCGATTTACCCTGTACACTACTACGTTAGATTTCCTTCCCTTAAGCGTTTCTCGTGAACCACCCCTACGCCCCTGAGTTAAACCGAAGGCACTTCCATCTTTCCTGCTGCGCTCCGACGAAAAAGCTCGTTTGACCCATAACAACGGACAGTTAGTCAAATTTCATTTTCAATTTATAAATCAAGCTAGGTAGATAGTAAAGTGGCAACTGCGATAAGGAAACAATTTTAAACAATAGAGTCTGACCTTGACAACTTTTTTTCTTGCTTGTAGTCCGTGGAGGGCAGGCTCGATGTTAAATGCTGTTTGCTCCAAGTTCCAGAATTCTTGCAACAATCAGCGTGGCACTTGATTTCACTCCATTGCTTTTTATCAACAGCATAATTTTGAACAAAATGAACACGATCCGCGTAAAACAATTGTCAAATAAAACAGTCAAGAACTAGCATCGGCACAAACTGTAGTTAAATAAACCCGCAAACAAATTCTAGTCACAACTACTAATTCAACACAAGGGAAAAACTAAACAAAAACGTTTGCATAACTGCAATAAAAGTAATCGGACGCCATTTAAATGCTGGAGACTCCAAATTTCAACACCTGTCCCCTCCTTTTTATCACCCAAAAAAGTTTTGAATGTTGAAGGCCAATGCGCCATCTATGAATATCCCACACATCCACCATTCGACAGAAAGGGTTGCCTATACCAAAGATAATTCAAAAATGAAAGTTGTGCGTGAAATTTGAAACTTTACTAGGCGAACGTAAAAGCATCTTAAGAATGACAAAAACTCAGCTCTGTGATCACAATTTTGTGTGTTAGCAACCCAAACTTGGATGACAATTGTGGTATTAGAAATTATAGGCTGTCTATATATGTAGGTACGATCACGGTGCTGCTACTAAACATTTCTGAAGTCCTCATCCGCAATTGTGCAGTATCGCAATGACTATTTTAGGACCCTTTGATTTAAATCTAGTAATAAGTGACCAATAAGAAAGGAAATACGTTTTCGCATTATCACCTAAATGGATCTTCTCAAAATCTAAAACAATATTCTTTACCAAAGGGTAAAAATCAGTAGCAAAGAGCATATAATGTAGCTTCTTCCCCAGTATGCAGTTCACGCTTATTTCAGTACATACAGGGTGTCAATTTGAAAACGTACAATGTGTTATAGCTCTGGAAATTTCTAGAAACCGTTTGTACAACTTAGGAAATCATCACGAGGTTGAGTAACCTTTCCCTTTCAACCCATTATGCAGCACCAACACTAACAGAAAAATTGAAAATTAACGCCGACCTTGTGATACCTCATTGAAAAGGTCTTACAAAACGCTATTCAACAGTAGCATTTTTTATCTGATTCGTTTTGGAGAAATAAAATTTTCTCCAAGGTCTCCAGATTTGACCCCATTAAACAGCATTTTAAGGGATCACTTAGAAGCTGTTGTCTACAAAACTCAGTCTATTGCAGAACTTCGACAAGGAATAATTGAAGAGTGCCGAGTTATTTCGCGACAAATTTTCTAAAGTGTTCAGAAAGAATTTGATAGTATTGCCTAGAGAATAATGGAAATCATTTTGAACATATAACCTAATATTTTAATTTTTTTATTGGGGTATCTAGAGCCTAAGGGGTTGAATGGGAAAGATTATCTTATAAATCGTGATGATTTCCCTTCTATCTTGTAGAAACTTTCTAGACATTTTTACATCCAGCGATAGGTATAACACATCTTATGTTTTCAAAGTGTTAGGTTAAGTTGCATGGTAAATGTGAATAAATCAATTTTTGAAGAAATGAGTTCTATTATTTCAATTTAGACGATAACAGTAACAACTAAATTACTACACTATTAAACAAATCATAACAAGTAGGTAATCATTAAAATTGGAAATTATAATTTTTTTTATTTCACAGGTACAGAAAAATAAAAATAAAGAAACTGTTCAAAATGACCACCGTTTTTCTGCAGACACAAATTTACTCGTCTTTTCATACTGTTAAAAGTATTTATAAGAATTTGAGAAGTTATATTAGCACACTGTTCGGTAATTCTGTTTTACAGTTCCTCGATATTGTAAATAGGGGTCTTGTATACATTATTTTTCAGATAAGGAAATATAAACTAATCTAAAATAGTCAAGTCTGATTATCTAGGTGGAAATTCTTGATTTGAACGTAAACTAATTATTCGATCGTCAAAACATTTACGAAGGTAATTGAGGGTCTCTTGAGCGGTGTGAGCCGTCGTGCCATCCTGTTGGAAGTAGCCTTGCTGGAGCTCATCCTCATGAAGCTGGTTAATAAATTCACGTACAATATTCCGGTATCTCTGAGCAGTAACAGTTGCGTGGAAAAATATGCGTCCGATAATACGTCTTCGAGACACAGCAATCCAAACACCAACTTGTAACGGGTGAATTGGAGATTCGCGAAAAGTATGCGGATTTGCAGCACTCCATAACCTCATACTTTGTGAGTTTATATACTCCGAAAGGGTGAACCAGGCATCGACAGAAAAAAAACGTTAAATTTAGGAATTCGTCGTTGCTCATTAAATTTTGTTGGAACCATTGACATTACAAAATTCTTCTATTATGATCTGCTGGCAGCAACTCATGTAAAGCAAGAATTTTGTATGGAAACAGCATTAAATCTTTTTTGACAACAGTATGGCAAGTTCCTAATGATAAACCAGTTTCTTGCGAAAGTGTACGTAGTGATGTAGTGGGTTGCTCGTTCAAACGTTGGCGAACATCATCAACTGTATTTTGAGTATAAACTCTTGGCCATTATAATTGTAACTTAATTGAATTTTCAATACAAACTTATGACAACAACAACAGTGATGACAGTTAATGAATTTTAAAGCTTGTTGTTGACATTACTTTTATTTTTCATGGCCAAGCCTTATGCAATTACTTTTTGAACTCACGGTATAAGAAACGTATATAATTTATAAATACTTTGTGACGTACTTGAAAATGTAATTACAAAATTATTTTTGTTGTGGTTGTGAGGCAAGCAATAAATTTACAGGCAACAGAAGCATGTAGATGATTAAATAACAGGTCAATGCTACACACAAATTGAGTATAGTAGTTCGGTTAATTTAAACAATGTTAAATTCAAAAATTGTGAACCATAGAGCCATCTATATGTAAGTAGTCGTACTAGGTACATTATACAATTACAAATTAATTATTATATGTAATTCCTGCATTATCTTAGACAAGCTTGTCAAATTCTCTATTAAGAAAGAGGCCTCGGCGATACAGAACCGATAGATGGCACCACTACAGATAAATATTTTAATTTTAATCACAAAAGTTGCTTTCAAAACTCAATATTCTTTTATCTGTCGATTTTACACTCAGGAATTTCCAACTTGGATAATGTGAAATTTTTGCAGGTAGCAATCCCAAACATTTTTAGAAATAAAAAATGAAAGTTTAAACATACATATTTGACCAAAAACAACTTTTAATATAAACTACTCAAAAATAAATAGGGATATTGTAATATAAAGCATATATGTTTGTATTTGCGGCTAATTGAAGTACGTTATTGACGATTAGTGTAAGCGGCAATGTTTGATGTTAAAAAACAAAAAACCAATTGCATCCAGTTGCAATTGTTTAACCGTATTACTGTCAAGTCAACATTGTGTGTTTGATTGGATAATCTTTCCTGTCTTCTTCTGATATTTTTTGTTCATTGTTTTTTATTCGTCTGTTACATGTGTGTTATTAATAATAAACAACAATGCAGAGAAACCATTTAACAATAGAATAACGAAATTTAGCTGTTGCTATGCACAAAAGAGGAGATCGCAGAGCGTAATGTCACGTGCCTTTTCGCGCCTTAAAGAAACATGTATGATTGCAAGAAGGCTTGGAAGTGGATCTTTTCACATCACAACACCTCGTGAAGGTCGACTTCTGGTAATTAAAGCAAGAATGCACCCCTTTTCAACAGCTCGACATCTACAGCAAGTACTCCAGAATGCCACAGGAAATCAAGTCTCCGACCAAACTGTGAGAAATCGATTGTTGAAGTAGGACTTACCTCATACCGCCCCCTGGGATGTCTTACAAGAACTGTGGCTCAACGAAGACATCGGGTAGAACGGTCATAGACGTAGGCTTCAAGAAGCGACACCGTGGGATGATATACTGTTTCCGGACGAGTTCAGATATTGTCTCAGCAATGATAGCCGGCGTCAAAGAGTATATAGTAGTGCCTGACATCGTACCTTACCTCAGTATACCCAACCAGTCGTTGCCTTTGTTGATGGTTTAGAGTGGCTTATTGACCTCCATATCTTTAATGGTACACACACGGGACAATGTTATGCCCAAGAGATCGTTATGGGCCATGTTCTGAACCATCACAATGCTATTGGACGAGAATATTTTGTTTTTCTTGACGACAACGCAAGGTCGCATCGTGCTCCGATTGTTTTAGAGATGCTTCGCGATGAGGTCATAAACATTCTTGTTCTTTCTCCGCTATCTGCAGACCTCAACCCAATCGAGCATGCATGGGGCCTATTGCAGAGACAGTTGGATCATCATAATCAAAAGTCTGCTATTGTTCAACAACTGAGGAATGTATTGCCGGTACTGTGGCATCAAATTCCACAAGAACATATTGATAATTGCATTGAAAGTATCCCAGCAATGTGCAGAGCAGTTATTACTGCAAGAGGAGGTGCCGCGCGGTATTGAATTTAATAAATTTAAGTTAAGGAAAGGAGACAATAACGATTTTCATTATAATATTATTCAATTTATTCTTTAAAAGTACCTTTGTTGTAATTTTGGTGTTGCCTTTAAGTGTCTTACACTGCAATATCCCTATTCATGTTTGAGTAGTTCATGTCTCAACCGTTTAGGGGAGAGTGGTACAAATTCGTCACTGTAGGCAATACCGCGACCCGCTGGTTTTGGTTCTAGATTAGGTAGGTACATGTTGTTAGCGAGTCTATAGCGCTGTGCCGTAGTGGCCAACTCGGGAAGCTTCGGACAGTACCAACATTGCACCTGTTGCGTTCAGTTCGAGTGTGATTTGGAGATACGTAGTTTTCTTGAACGTTGTTGTCATTTTCACCACTTCTTTAACTCGTGGTAAGTTGAGAACAAAACTGTTTGTTAGTTTCGTTAATATAGGTTTTGATAAAGTGTGTTATGAGGAACGTATCTGTTAAATTACTTAAGTTTTGTTCGTTCGTTTGTCAGTTGTAGCTACTATCCGCCATGTTTTCGCAATGGGGTAATTCCGCCACTTGTATATGGGGCAATATCGCTATATGTGGCGGTATTTCCCCACATAGTATTGTATTACAAAGAATACCAAACTGAACCCTTTTGTGGTTTTCAGATGGTTCGTTCACGAGAAAGAACTACTCAAAAGGCGAAATGGAGTAAAGAAGACCTTTAAAAAACTATAGAAACCGTTCGAAATGGAGCTCAAAGAAAAAAGCAGCCGTGGATTTCAACATACCCAGATCAACTTTACTTGATAGATTAAAGTCAGAAGATAATACTAAGCCTTTATTAACCCTATATTGCACATGATTTTTTTTTCAAACAAATATTTTTTAAATGCTTCCTTTTCATCTTCATGACACGTTAAAAATATTTAAAAAAAGTTTTCGCCTTGACTTACAAAAATTTTCCATTTTCTTTTTTTGTTCCCATATGGGAACATTGTGCAAAAAAACATAAACATTAATAATGTACTAATTATATTTTATTTATTGCCTTAACATGGTAATCAAGAAAACAGTTTTTTTTGTCATACAAACATAAAAATACATTACATTTAGTACAAAATAAACGACTTTTTCCATTGCAACCTTTTAACTGACAACGATTGCGTCGTTTAGAATGTTGGGGCCAGTGATCGACACCATCTAATCGGGTTTCAAATGGTGGTTGACCGTATTTACTTCTCTTTTTTGGAGGCTGTGACTCAACAGCAGCATTGGTTGGCCTTCCCCTTTTCCTGCTTGGCGTATTGTTTTGCCCTATCGTAGTTAGTACTTTCGCTAATTCGACCTTGAATTGCAAGAGAGTCATTTCCCCGTAACTCTCAGGATGATGTTTACAGTGGTGTTCTGCTATTCTTCTATACAACAACCATGAATTGCATATAACGACATCTATCATGTGGAAAAATAACCTATGGTACCACTTCTTAGATCTGATACGAATTCTATACAGACCTAGTAAAGAATCAAGGAGATCAACTCCCCCCATATGTTTGTTGTAGACCTTTACAACGTCTGGGCAGGTAATATCCTTCTTAACCATATCAGATTTAAAGAATCTTTCAACTTTGTGTGTTGGCTGACTACCAGCAAAAGTGGAGAGCAAGGTAACCACTTTATTGTCGAACCACTGTACAGTCTTCACCAATTGGTTATTGTGTTTGGTTACTTTTTCTAAATAGGAACCTTTGCCCTTTTGTTTCCAAGTTTTTTCTGTGGGAAAGCTGCACCCCATTAACCTGTTGGTTCTCACAGATCCTATACAATCAATTCCATTCTGTGCCAAATAAGAGAACAAAGGAATGCCCGTAAAGTAATTATCACAGTACAACTTGTGATGCATATGTTTGGGTATATTGCGACTCATTCGGTAAACAACATTACTTGCGGAACCAAAATCTTCCTGCTGTTGTGCGGCATCTACTTTGCCACTGAATAATTCAAAGTCATATGAGAAACCACTGACTCCTGACAGCACCCACAACTTATAACCCCACTTATGGGGTTTCTTGGGTTTATATGTTTTGTAAGAAATTTTGCCCTTGAAAGGTACTATTTGTTCGTCGCAGGACAAATTTTCTTCCATTGGTATTTTGCTGCATACAGACTGAATAACTGGTTGAATTTTTTCAATTTTATTTTGCATTTGTTGATTATCATTGAAATGCACATATCTTTTTATTTCGTGAAAACGGTTAACCGGCATAATTTCAGCAACTTGAATAATTCGCGTGTCTGAAGACCAGTACTGTCTTGTGCCGGACAATTTTATTATCGACATCCACAATGAAATTCCGATAAATTTTTGTATTTCATTAGTGGTTGTGACAAATGGGCGGTTCGGATTCGTTTGGACGGAATAAAGCATTGTCATATCTACTATCAACTTCAAAAATTCGTCGGTAAAAAACAGTTTGAAAATGGAATATGGCGTAACGAGTTCTAAAATGTCTTCTGGTAAATCAGTGTTACCACAAAACTGTACATTGTTGTTTTCTGTGAAAGTTTCTTCTTCCTTCCATACTAGTTTCGTACCTTTGGAGTTTGTAGAAAGTGTAACATTCGCGAAGTTACTCAATGGTAGTTCATCTTCAGAGTCGAAATCGTTGAAATTTCCCTGATTAGTTTCTTCCACATCGTGGTATTCTGGAATAAGATCATCATCGTCTGCTAGAACGGAATCTTCACTGTCGCTTGGAATATCTCGTATTTGGCAAACATTATTTTTAATCCCATAAAATGCTTTCGTACCGATAGAAATGTTATCCATTTTATATTTTGTTTTTATCTTCTCATGCACAGTGTTCCCAATTGGGCACAGGTATCTAAGTCAAAATTTACAGGTAAGTGTATGAACAATAATAGAATTCAAAGCATATATACCTTTACTAGGTTGCAGTGGAACACAGAGGAATTTTTTTAACTCCAAACAAGGCTTTGGAATACAACTATCACTACCGCAAAAACGTGTAACCAGCTAACCTCAAAAATACCTAACATCAACAGCTTCTCATATAAAATTTAAAAATGTAGAGTGCTGACACCTTTTGGTGTGTAGTTTAACTTGAAGAACATTGTTCCTGAATGGGAACACGATGCATATAAAGTTGATTGTTGGCTTAATAAAGAATTGGCGAATTTTTAAAACACGGTGTTCTCAAATGGGAACAAAATGCAATATAGGGTTAAGTCGGAAACCCGTTTTTTCTACAGACCAAAAACAACGCATAGCTAATCACGTAGTACTCATAGCAAAGATATTTTATGGAATCACTACGACCGAACTGAGGCGCTTGGTTTTTGATTTAGCTGAGAAAAATGGAATATAACTTTAACAAACAGAGCAAAATGGCCGGGCTAGATTGGTTAAGAGGCTTCGTCAGCAGACATAGAATCAGTTTAAGGAAACCTGAAGCCACTAGCTTAAGTAGAGCGACAGCATTCGGTAAAGAAGAGATTGATTTGTTTTACAACAATTTAGAAACTGTTATGACGAAGTTTCAGTTTCCCCCCAGTCGTATTTATAATATGGACGAAACAGGAAATTTCCACCGTTCAAAAGCCTCAGAAAATCCTTGCACCCCAAGAGCAGAAACTAGTGGAGGGGAATTACTAGTTGGGAGAGGGTGAAAAATATAACCTATGGGTGCATCAGGAGGATATGTACCGCCCATGTTCATATTTCCAAGGAAACGTACCTATGTCATCTCCGTTACAGCGAGGAGACACCTGGAGCTATTTACAAGTGTTCTCATAATGGGTGGTCAAATGAGGAGTTATTCTTAGAATGGCTTGAGCATTACCAAAAAGATGTCAAGTCAAATAAAGATCCTGTCCTGCTTTTGATGGATAACCATGTAGTGTCAATCCCTCCCCACTCTTCTCACAAACTTCAACCGCTAGACGTAGCTTTCTACGCACCTCTAAAGAATTCTTTTAATAAAGAGTGTGATTACTTCATGAAAACAAACTTTCATCAGAAAATAACACCTTGCGACATTGCCTCGATCTTCAGCAAAGCCTACTGGAGAATTGCCACTCTAGAAAAGGCTGTATCAGGATTCAGAGCTTGTGGGATTTTTCCTATTCACCCCAACAAGTTTACTGAGGACGACTTTGTTCCCGCTCATACGCTTGTTCAGCAGATAGTTATTGAGGACAAAGAAGAAAACGCTGCAGCTGGGATACGTAATAACACTGCTGCTGAGATTTCTAATGCTAGCAATGAGACTTCTTCATTATATGATTTGTATGTTAACCCTCAACAAAGCACATCCAAAGGAACATCTGATTTCTAAAGAAGCATTCAAGAGATTTCACCACTGCCAGCAAAAGAAACAGGTCCTAAACTTAAAACTCAGAAAGATAGAAAACAGCATTCTATTATTTTGACAGCCACGCCAATGAAGAGCGTCCTTGAAGATGCCAAAGACAAAAAAGATTTAAAAGAAAAAAATAAAACGCTCAAAAGAAAAGTTACTAATACCTCTTGTTTTAATTGTTATTAACTTTATTTAGCAGAATGCACATTGTAATACATATAACTTATAAACAACAACCATAAATACGTATCGTTACATTTTCCCTCTTCTCTACGTTCTTTTAGTGACACTTGACACCATCTTACTATCAACCTAAGAGAAAATACATTACTATTACAACAATACCAAAAACAACAAAACAAAGGGAAGAATCCAAAAATGTTTACACAAAATAAAAAAAAAAGTTATGGAAAAGAAAATAAGTTTTTGTAGCAAAATAAAAAAAAGAGAACAGAAAAGAAAAGAAAACACAAAAGAAACCTGAATTTCGATGAAACATCCTCAGAAGACTTGGACGAGAAAACCCTATGTGATGACATTGAAGATGATGATGCCTTCGATTGGTTAGCTGCTGATACAGAGATGTGTTTGGTTTGCGGAGAGTTTGGTAGCAATGAACTTTGGTACCGCTGTGTTATTTGCTCAAAGTAGGCGCATTCTGAATGCAGTGAAAAAGACAACCCTGAAAATTATGTTTGTGACTCCTGTCAATAAACTTTTTTTAATAAGTTTTTTCGTGATGTATATTATTTTGAATCTTTCGTTAAAAATGTATCATTTTGCAGTATGTCAGGTAAACATTTCAAAACAACTGTTGTAAGTAATAAATAGTTACTTTACAGTGTATTTGTTGTCCGTATACACCCTTTTAGTCATAGCTTGCGGCGGTCTTACCCTATGGCGGTGACGGAATTACCGCACTATGTGGGGGCAATTTAGCCACTTTGCGTAGAAAAGTTGTTGCTTTTTTTCTGGTGTTATAAAAGCAGGATAATGTACTTCTGAATATATATTTATGTTGGAATACAAATTACTGATACATTTAAGTACTAGCACCAGAGTTTCAGATCAAATTAAAGCCACAAAAATGAACTTTCTCTTAAGGTGGCGCCACTACCCCGCTCTCGCCTACGATATCCCGTGCTTATCTTGGATGCACGGTATGGAATTATAGAACGTCTTCTTCGCATAGATGCTGTACTAACTTAAAAGAATGTTTTGTTAAAACTTTAAATTTAATTTTCTCGAAAGTGAATTATAATATTAACCTTAACTTTTTTAGTACCGAACATTAGAAATCTTGACAATATGTTTAAATCGGATATCCTCACAGCTTCTCTGCTGACGTCATACCCACAATGCAACACGCATGCGCTGTTTCCTTTTCAAGCGCAACATCAACATAACCTTTATTTAACCCAACTTTTTATAGAAACATCCTGCATGTTCCAATACCCATAAAACTGATTACAAATTGCAAAGTATGAAATTAGGGAATAGTGGCAAAATAGGACTAAGTTGGTAAGGATGTATAGCTATTTCTAACATGCATCAAAAACTACAATTGACGTTTAATAACCAAAAGTCAAACCTTGATTAGTGACTTCATTTCAGGGCAGTACTTTTAACAGCAGGAATATACTCGTTCTATCGTTCAAAAGAAAGCATCGTCGCGAAGCGCATAGAGCATATGAAAACTAGGGAACGCATGTATGCATCCAACACCGGGGAATACGAACCGAGCTCACGTAAATACGCAAACTAAGTTGTAACAATAAAATTTTCCATCATGGCTCAAACGGAGCAGCAGAAGCTTCAGCTAATTCAGGAACTCGAAATTGAAATGATGGCCGACATGTACAACCGGCTCACGGCGGTGTGTCACAAAAAGTGCATTCCGCCTGTTTACCACGATGCAGAAATTGCCAAAGGCGAGGCTGTGTGTTTGGACAGATGCGTTGCTAAATTCCTTGACATACACGAACGAATTGGAAAGAAACTTGGACAACTTTCTGTGCAGGACGAGGAGTTGTTGAAGAAGAAATGATTTCTCCGTAGAATTAAGTTGTTCCTTGTAGAAATAAATGTAGTCATATTATTGTGTACCGAATTATTGTTAAATAAATTATTATAAATTGTACGTAATTATTTGTTTGCAAGAAATGGGGGGCCATGAAATGGAGGGGATACACAACTTCCTTACAGAATGAAACGACAGCTAATAGGGGGCCGAAGGAGTTAAATTTTTGAAATGAAGAAAAAGTTCTGAGTTTTATATATAGTTTAGGTTTTTGGTATTGGTATGATACTAAATGTTTTTCGGATGGGGACTTATTTTGGGGCGGTATTTATATGCCTGATAAAGTTTTATTACTACACTTTTAATCATCCGTAAATTTATGATGTTTTTCTGTAACCAAAACTGTTACGGCAGTGTTTTGTATTAAAATCTTGTAGCGGAGAAGTATTTACTTTTATAAAATATCCTATGATTTCTAAGCACTGAATTTTAGAATAAAAGAACAATCTTTGTGTTCAGACAAAATTGTTCCAAAACTGGTTTCCTGTTTTCTTATTAAATTCAGTGACTATTTGAGATTTGCAATAGTTGCTAAAACCACTATGAATCTAGAAAGTAGTAGTATATCATCAAGAGAATACATAGTTTCGTATATTATATAAATTATCAACAGTCTTTTTCGTCCCACTATTGGGGGCACTCGCCTTTTCTCTGTCACGTGTATCTCCTCAGTGCTAAGGTAGAAACATGGAAGACCCACTGTTTAATGTCAAATCCGAACGGCAGATATTCCAAAGTAGGTTTTTAGCATTAAGATCCCACGGTTGCCAGCTAAACTGGCAATGATCGGTTGGCAAAAGATATTATTCGTCCTAGAGAGATTACCATCTGTTATTTTTATCTCTTTATCTTCCATTACTTTCAGTATTCCTGTCTCTGCTAGCTTATCAATATGTTCATCTTCTGGTAGTTGATTTCCGGTACTATTTTTTTTTAAGTTTATGTTGGAAGTGTCCTTTGTGTTGTATCAACAACTTATGCAATAATATTGTAATATTTTTTTCATATGAAAGGGAGATTATCTTTATTACGGATGCAAGTAAAGCAACATTCCTCCTTTTTTCAAACGTAATATTTTTGTTGTTTTGATGGGGTATATATATATATATATATATACCAGCGCGAGAGGCCTCTGAGGCCCTTTACTCATTAAATTATTTTTATCTATTGGGTTTTTTGTGGTGCCAGCACTTCCCAGTTCTCCATTTTCAATTCTTCCAAATCTTTTCTTACAACTTGGAACCATCCACTGTGGAGTCGACCTCTTCTATTTCTTCCTTGTGGAGTTTCTCTGAAATCTTTTTACAATTTCTACCATTCCTCCGATGTGGCCCAACCATTGTAGTCTTGCTTTATTATATTTATTAATGACGATTCCTTATATAACGCATACACCTCGTCACTTATCCTTCACTTTCTACACGCTACTTGAGTAAATCATTTTTAATATTCTTCTTTCCCAAGTCATCGGTTTATTTGTTCATCTTCTTCTTCTTCTTTCTCTATTTCCCATTTATGCCCTAAGGCGTTGGATCCTCTATCCATCTCCTATAGATGTTGCGGTCTCTCGCCATTCACCTGACTCCCTCGATGTTTTTGTTTCTGTTCCTTGCCGCCTGCTTGATGTTGTCTTCCCATTGGACTCTGGGTCTACCTCTGGTTCTTCTTCCTTCTGCTTTCATTTGATAGACTTTCTTGGGATATCTTGCGTTAACCATGCGCATGAGATGTCCCTACCACTTCAATTGTTTCATTTCTATTTCACTGTTTGCTGGTTGTTGGTCTAAATCGTCTCTTATGCTTCTATTTCTTATTCTATCCCTTCTTGTCCTGTCCAGCACTCTTCGCAGGTATTTTATTTCTATTGCTGTTATTTTGGATCGGTGTTTATCCAGCAGTGCCCAGGATTCTGATGCATAGAGTCGTGTGGGGAGGAATATTGTTTTATACAGGTGCATTTTTGCTTTTGTGCTCAGTTCTTCTTTACCAATCACTGTTTTATTTATTTGGTAATATATCCTATTTGCTTTGCTTATTCTGTTCTTAATTTCTTCCTCTATTCTTCCATCCTTGTTTATTATCACTCCTAAATATTAGTACTTTTCCACATCTCCAGTTGCTTTCTTCTTACTCTTGCCCCTCTTTCTTCTCTCGTGATGTCCACTATTTTGCTTTTTCCTACGTTTAACTTCATACCTTCGTCTTCTAGATCGTTTTTCCATATGTTAATATTTTCTTGCAGTTGTCTTGGATTTCCTGCCATTATTAGTATATCATCTGCGTATATTACCTAGGTCTTGGGTCATTATGGGATTTAGGTTATGGTACCCTAGTCTTGTTCTCCTTCCGATTTCTTCTTTACATTTTTTAATTGTGCTGTTCATGTAAACCACAAACAGCAGTGGGCTCAAACTGTCACCTTCTTTAACCCCTCTATCTATGTTAAATTCTTGTGATTTTTGTCCGTTTATTCTTACTACTTTCACCACTTTTTTGTTTATACTTTTGATCACTCTTATACGCTATTGGTTTGTTTGTAGTTCTTCCAGTGTCCTCCATATGTGCTCTCTTGGTACTTGATCCAACGCCGCCTTAAGGTCTAGGAATGCTAGGTATATCTCCCTGTTCTTGTCCAGCATCTTCTCTGTTATCTGTCTAATCGTGTATATATGATCTTGTGTTTGTTTACCTGGGCGGAAAGCCCGCTTGTTCCTCATCTAGCTTACCTTCAATTACATTTCTTAACCTTTTTTCTATTATTTTAGAGTAGTTTTTTAGCACTACTGGAGATAAGCATATTGCCCTGTAATTCTCACAGTTTGTTGTTTCTCCTTTCTTATATATGGGCACTATTATATTTCTTTCCCAATCAGTTGGTATCTGTTCTGTTTCCCATGCTTGTTGGAAGATATCTTTCAGCCATTTGACATCTTTCTCCTCCTTTCTTGAGTAGTTCTGGGGCGATATTGTCTTCTCCTGAGACTTTTCCATTTCGTGTATTTCTTAAGGTTATCTGAATATCTTCCTCTGTTATGCTGTTTTCTTCTTCCTCATTTACGTTTTCTGTTTCTTCTTCTTGTTTTTCATTTGCTCTTTTGGTTTTAAATTTGTTTTTTAGTGGTCTCGCCGGGCTTTTAGGACTCCATTTGCCGTTGTTTTTAATTCCCCTCTTTGGCTCATGATGTTTCTTATCGGTTCCCTTTAAGTCTTTTGATGACATTCCATAATTGCTTTTGGTTCTCTATATAGTTTTCTTCTATCTTTCTTACAAACTCCTCCCAGGATGCCTGTTTTGCTTGTTTCACGTCTCCTTAGCTTCATTACGTTTCTGTATGTAGTTTGCTCTTTCTGCTTACATATTGGTCCTTTTAAATCTGGTCCACGCTTCTTTCTTCAGCTTCCTCGTTCCACCATCTTGTTCTTTTCTTATGCGCACTAGAGTTTATTACTTTTCTTCCATATATCTGTTCTGCGGTTCGAATTATGGTTTCCTTAAATGTATTCCATCTTTCATTTAGGTTCTAGGGCGTTCCTAATTGTTGTTGTTCGATTTCTCTTGTGTTAAGTGTATTATTAAGCTTCCGTTCGCATTTTTCTCTTATCTGTGGATTTTCTAATGCCTCTGGTTTAATTCTTGTATATTTCTTTCCAATTTCCCTTTTGGGTCTCGTAAATTTTGTGTCTGCAATCAGAAGCCTGTGGTTAGTTCTTCATTCCGCTCCTCTGATCACTTTTACATTTTGTAGTGCATATCTCATACTTCTGGTAATGGTTATATGATCAATCATGCTTATTTGTTCATATGTTCGTTTATTATCCTAGCATTATTGCCCTTTTCACTTGTTTTATTATTCCCTCACATTCCTTATTACTATTTGTTTCTCCGAACTCTTTTATTTGGTAATATTTTCCTAGCAGCGTGTTATAGTCCTCCTTTTAGTATCTCCATTCCACTTGCTCTATTTGTTCTTTCTTAGGTTCCGCTGTTGACATTTTCTTCCATCTCTTGTTTATATTTATTTATGAGGGGCGACTGGCTTGAAGCTGTAGCCTCGTTTTTAAGACATTTGTGTGGTTTTTTGAAACTATGCGGTAGCTTAAAAGATTTATTGTAAATCCTAGTAATAATATGTTTCAAATCTGAATTTTCCATTATTATGAAGTTTTCACAGGCCTTAGAGGCCCATCGCTTTTGGTGTGAGACAAGGCTAAGTTAGTATGTGCAATGCACAACAGAGCCCGACTCTGCGGGTTACCATGTTGGTGCGTAACCATGCTTAACCTGCTGTTGTGTAGTGTATTTTTTGTGTATATGATCTTCGTACTCCTCTACCATTACTGTGAAAAAATACAACCACACCTGGTTAAGGTCTGTAGAACACGGCACACAATTCTGTCTGTGAGCATGCGCAAATACGTACAAATTACGGCGACATCTCTGAGAAAAATGTCAAAATAATCACGTGACTGTCGATAAAGTAGAATTCTAACAAGATTTTATAAATATTAGGTTAATGCACAAGTTCCTAGCGTTTTTATTTATTTATTTTACATGAAGGCACGACAAAGCAGACAAGCTGCAGCAATAACGAACGCGAGCGAGATAAGTGAAAGTACGTGGAGTGTCGGCAAGCGATGTAAACATATTCTTTTACGCCCAGGGTGATTATTAACTGTGTTCTGTGATTATTAATAAACACTAACAATGCTCGTTTGCGTACGGATGCGACGTCGACTTTGTAGGTGTTAGAACATGAATCTACAGAATTTTGCTGTACGACATGACACAGATCCGACACCCTAAGTGTATAAGGATTCTAGAAGAAGAAGACAGGACACAGGATTTTGTAAAAACACTTTGAACAAAATTTTGTGCCGCGTCATACAGGCCTAACACAGAAATATAATCTCACTTCTTGATTGTTTACAAACGGAAGCTAATATTTTTACAAGAACATCTTGTACAGTGCGAGATACTTCAAAATAATTGTGTAGAACATGGTGTCGCAAGTATTTATAAAGAATTTACAGTGATTTAAAGAAACCTTAATTTTATACTGAATTAAAGATTTTCAGAAAACCATACATTGTATCATCGATGAGCTTTGCGTATAAATATAAAACAGGTTTGTAGCTCTCCTTATCAAGTCACTTAAAACCATTTTTCGAAAATTTGTATTTATTAATAAGATGAATTGCAATGGAATTCGAAATGTGATGACCACATACGAAGAGCAAGAAGATGCCCAGGATCAAGACAGATGGCGTTTGAGAACTGGAAAACCGCACAGGGCGGTGTAACACCGGAATACACATATAATTGCAACAAAGTAATAAGAAACAAAGCAAGTGGGTTTTATGGAAGTTTATTCTATATAATAGTACTGTTATTCTTTGTATAAATACATATAACAATTCAAATAGGTCGACAATATTGTTCATTATGTGTAAGCCGCTAAGGACAACAAAATATTTCAAACTACATAATAAAATAGGTTACATCTATAAATGCCAATATTAAAAATGCATAATCGTAAAGCAGTATACAAAAGCTTTTATTAAGTATTACACTATCTAAGAAATTGTCATGAACCAGATCAACTAACTATGCACTGGTTTGTTTCGTTTTCAAAAAATGAAGAATAGAGCGTCATGTTGCTTGTTACAAAATATACACCTTTAAAAAACCTACAAAATGTAAAGAAAATATTATATAAAAAACTTCAATAAATTATAAACATTAAAAATATACTTTGGAGATAATAAATTAAAATGCTGTTCCTAGATTTAAATAACTCTAATAATACAAGGCTAGCTTTTAAAACCGAGCTATGAGACACCTATATACATTATATTTATTTATGCATACATGAAACTCTATACCCCTGGGGCGGTAACATAAAGTTAGCGATTTATAATAATGAACAATACTTGATAAGCAAATATTATTGCACGTACAGTAAGAGACTGAGTCGTCGTCATCATCCACCGTACAAAAGTTTGATTCCCAAATCGTTAAAAAATCATGCAAGCCGAACAGCAAACGGTCTCCTACTGTAAGCAAACGGGGTTCACGAAAAGCATTTTACCACAAATACAAATATAAAATACTTTTCACGAAGTACACTTAGTACCAAATACAAAATTCGATCGTGTTTATATTTTGCCCGCTTTGAACAGTTTCAAAATTAAAAACCTCATGGGATTTTGTAAAAATGGAAAATATGAACACGACAACATAGGCCTTTATATATTTTTGTTCTTACTTTAATATTATAATTTAATATTACCTACATATCATAATATATTTTAGTATATAACAAACATAATTTATTTATACAGTGTCTTGCATTACGTTACGACGAGGGGTTTGACTCAGGATCGTTGTCAATTGTTTTCATTTTCTGTAAGACTTTCCTGCAAGAGAACTTCCATTATTATTGAACCCAATGGAAAAACGATAGAAACACGCACCTCTATACTTTCTAGGTCACCAGATTGTGTCGAGTCCATGGTGGAGAAGTCCGCATCGGTGTTTTGGGGGCCATGCAGGTGTAACTTTTCATGAAGCTGCTCTCTCGTTCTCTGCAGCTCCTTCCTTAACCTTTCCCGTTCTTCATCGCGCTGTTTTATCACGCTCTGCAAAAATTACAAGTAAAAGAATGCAATTGGAACAACTTGACACGAAACATAACCTCACTTTTTTACGTAAACAATATGTAGTTTATTAATGTAAATTAAACAAGGTTACCATTTCATTACTGGTGATAGTAACAATCGTTTAAACTTTAATAATTCGGCGGCCCATGTTGAGGCCGGCGTCAGGCAAGCCCGCCGTGTACATGGCATCAGGATATCGTGCTCAGTTGTCCCTTCCCACTTGAAAATTCGCGAAAAATTCCCGAGGCTTGTATTTTTTACAGCAAACGAATAAAGAAATGCGGCAAATACCACAGAACCGTTCTGATCGGGTTACTCAGGCCGCCGCCAGAGTCCTCGAAAGGATTTTTCATAAACAGCTGTAACTGCGTAAGCTAGCTCTATTTGTTGAGCATTGAGTTAGAACGTAAACAAACGCTTGACAGGTGCGTTTATTTACCGCATGTGTACTTACGTAATATTCCTTGCGTTTCTAAATTAACGTTCGCGCCGTCAGAATTATTTTTTAGAAAAATTGGTAGTTCTGAAAAGAACCATTTTTTTAAGTAAATGTGTTTTATGGACTTGGAGAGATCTGCATTAAGGATATTGACGTAAAAGCAATCCGCTGTTAAGTAGTTCAATGCCTGGTTGATATATAGGTGCATCCTGTTAAATCCTGCAATTTTCTTCTTTACGTCAAATTATACAATTTTACTATTAAATGTTTTTCATTTAAAGTAGTAGGACGTCCCCTGCGCTTACACGTTTCTGGAACAACTTGCTCCATTTTAGGAAAATAAGCACCAGGCACTATACAAACGCTCCGAAAACCGATAAGCACTGCTCAAAAAGCACACAAACTTAACTCGGTAATTACGAGTGCAAAGTAAAGGTTTTGAGCGTCAGTTACTCCTTAAGTAATGAGGCGTTATCTAACGTAGACCAATCACAGCGCGCGCTCGGGTGATTCAAACACGTGCGTTAGTTTACGTTCTAGCTCAATGCTCAACAAATAGAGTTTAGTGAGGCTAAATGCGATCTTCCAAGTTATATAACGCGGTTCCGGTGCGATCCCTGCCCGAACTCTTTTTGTTTCCGTTGCAGAGTCGCGATAGAATCCTCGTCGGACGATCGCTATGGCAAAGAGGTCGGTCCGCCTTTGCACATGATTCGCAGATAGGTTCGGGCACGTACATGTAGAAGCGCCGAACGAATCGGTGTGTCAGTCCGTCGGCGAAGTTCGCAGTCTAGAATCCAAAATTTTGTATTTTCCTGTGTTTCAGGAAAATGGCAAATCATCCGAGTGTTGTATTTCCGGAAAAAGAAGAGCTAGCGCAATGGGATTTTCGTCGTTTTTTACTTAGAGCGTCGTAACTCTGTAACCAAACGGCATGCGGAAAGGGGGTTTTCGTTGCTACATAGAGCGGTCCGAGTACTACAACGCTACGTAGACTAGCGGGCCGGAAACCACTCGGACCAACGTAACCTCAAAAAACCGTTTATGTGGGATCGCGATTTGTTCCTTGTGTGTTAGCGAAACCGAGTCGTCGGAAGGCTGTGTTGTAGGACCACCCATACCCCAAAGACGCCTGCTCTCCTCAAAGGGCAGACAAGTTTTGGCCCCTTTGCACCTACCGGCACTTGTTCATATAAAATACAATTGCGAACCCTTTCCTTCCTTTCACCCACCTTTTCCACCGCCTCCGTTTCCGTTCTTCAAACCCCTCATTTTCCTTTTCTTATTTCTTCATGCACTATTCCCCTGTTTTCGTACCACCCCCATCTTCTTTTTATCTTCTCTCCCCTTTCCGCCCCTTCCTC
>JABXWE010025101.1:0-24392 GCA_014611495.1 Limonius californicus
ATGAACCACATATTATAAGTTATTTAGTTCAGTTAATCAAATACTATATAGTATCAATTATTTAGTTCAGCTACTCATATGCTATATTTATTAACTGTGTAGTTTGGATTCTCATATATTATATTTTAATCAAGTATTTAATTCCAAGTTTACTATTATCATATTATCAGGATTATTTGATTAAGTTTACTCATGACAAACCAGCATATTATACTGTTATTTAAGTTCAAGCTTCGTCATGTTCTATAATTATCAATTATGTAGTTTCAGATGCTTCATTATAAAACATATTATAAATTATTTAGTTCAATTACCATTAATATTTTAGTTTTTAGTACTCATATACCACATGATTGACAGTTTAGGAAACAAGATATATATCTCATTTTTTATTAACCAAGACATTTTTCAAACTAGATTTACCTGCAAGGTGATAATTTATTTTCTACACAATCTGAAGTTTAAAATATATATTTAATTTTACCGACCAACAAATTCAATTTCTACAAGAATCCGTAGCAAGTTATTTAAGGTTTACAAATCTGCGCAATGCAGGCAAAGCATTTCCCTTAGTATTATCAGCACAATAATATTATGGGTATGTGTATGTGCAAACTCCACAATTCCAAGGCCAAAAGTTATTAAGTAAATAAACACGCGACTAATTTTTCAAGCAGCGGGATGTTTTATATAAGAGTAATTATAGTTTAAATTAATTAATAATTAACTAGTTCATATCATATCTTACCGCTGGTTTACAGTTCAGTGTGCAAGAATAATATTAAATATCAAGTTGTTATAAAATTCATGTTTCACTAGCTTATGTTGCTAAAATGCTTTAATTATTAACATCAGTAATGTAATAATTTGGCTTGTTACCTTACGCTCTATTTTGTAAATGATAACAATTTTCCACTTCCTTGTTAGTATACCTATAGGGCGTCCTAACGAAGCTGCAGCAAATTGGGAGAGCACAAGTTGCTAGTTACACGTGAACTGCCATAAGCCCCGAAAACCGTTATATGCCAGAGGTTGTATAATTGGTCGGTTGTACGTTTAAAACAATGCTGTCTTGGTTTGTGAAACTAGTCAATATTTATTGGTATGGCTATATAGATTCCAAATAATTATTTTAATTTAAATTTTCTTTAGACAAGCGAGATTTGATTTTTTAATCTTAATATTTACTGTATGAATATTATTTTACTTTACAGTTTATTTTAAAAATTGATACCAGATGCCTTTTCTTATTTATATAGTAATAATATGAGTTAGATACTTAAAATCCTACAACTTGCAATCTTGCTTAACCAGCTATGTAATTTAATTTAAGTAATTCGAGGGTCTTTTCATTCACATTCTCATTATAATCCATTCAAGAAAAAAAATTGTAATTTACCTAATTTATAAAAAATTCGTGGGGAAATATACTAAAACCGTTAAAGTTTCTAGTACAATGAATTCTCGCGATCGTGGTTTTAATAATGAAATGTGCTACTGCTTTTAATAATTGAATAGGATGTATATACATAGGTAAAAATTAGTACAGAGAAACACGAGTTAGGAAATATTTCGTTATAAAGGTAAAATATGCTTACTATCAAGTTGGCCAAAGTCTAAAGATTCTTACAATTTTTGACATGTACCCAAATGCACTCAACAGTCTTCCATTGTAAAAATTCTGTAGGAGGGAGCAACGATGTGGTCCAAGTTTGGTGCGAGTAGATTAAATCATCATGGATTTTTTAAATTAACGTTAATTGCTGCTGGTTTGACATTGAACAATTAATAGTGTCAACTGAAACGTCAAATACTTAATTACTTTAATAGATCGATTACTTGTGTCATAATTGCTGTTCAAGAAGAAGGTTTATTATTTGATATTATTGTTGAAATTGTTTTATTTAGTAATTTAAAATGCGTGCCTAGACCAATGCCAAATTGTAACTATCAAAATTTGACTGTTATGATCTTGCGTTCTAGTATTTTGACACGAGCTATAGATACAGACAATACATATTAAAATAAATCGATAACATAATAATTTATATTTTATTAACTGTAATACAATTGAATTCACTTGCGAGACCATAGGTATAACCTGCGTTTAGGAAGCTAATGCTTGGATTTGCGTTGTTTACTGTATGTTATTTTCTGTATATAGCACTTGTTCGTCCAAGAACCAACGTGCAAAAATTCAAATGATGTAGCATTTCTAGCTACCTTATTAAAAATATATACTTCAAAAATTAAACGCTATTTAAATGTATCTGTAAAAGATTATAATTTAAATAAGGAAGAAATAGGATTTTTTTTTGCATTTGTGCTTAATACGGATGTAGATAACCTTTAAATTTATAAAACAATTGGAATTAAACAATTTATAAGAAGGCTGCTTGAGCGCAATTGTGGTGATTTAAGATTTAAGAAATAGGTAGCTACAGATCAGCGATATATTAAAACGTGGACATACAATACCATATTATTTTATTAACATTATGTTTGCTATTTGTATAGTAGATAATAGATAGAATCTATTTTTTTAAATTGTTAATATGCATTTACCCTATAATAAATTTAATATTTGAGGTTTCAGTACTGTTAAGTTTTCTTTTGGGTTTCCCAGATATAAGGAGCAAATAGTCATAGGTTTACGGATCACGTTATAACCGTGTATCTATGTATGTATTTCTAAGTGCTATATCGGTTATGAAGAAGCGTTGAGTTTGGTCTTCACAGGAAATTGGTATTTTATTTAATTACTTTTAAGTATGATCTTATCCTTAAAATTTCGTAGAACTTTACTCTCTATGTTACAGAATTACACTAAAATATAATTGAATTTATTGTAACATTACAAATTTACAAATGGTAGGGCGAAAGCTTAAATAATTTCAGGCAAAGGAACAAAAAAGTATTTTAGGACGAGATATAAAAGATAAAGTTTTGCATATTTCAAGAGAGCCTTGAAACCTGTATATTTTACCGAATTTAATTCAAAGGTCTCAACTTTTAGTCAATTCAGTGGTTTCTCCATCTGTAACGGCTTTCCAAATCCCATAGCGGCTCGCATATAATAAGGCAGTTGTATTGATCTTATGGAAAACGTTACACCGAATAAAGCATACTGTGTTATTGATTCCCAATAAGACTTTTAATTAGTTATACGGAGACATTATCACGAACTGCTTTTTGACTAATTTGTTTTACAAAGAATATGTTAATTAAAGTTGCTGAAGAAGCCCCTTGTATTTTAGCTAAACAGCTGGCAAAATTCTGGTTACTCTAAGCTGTATTTCCTGATATCGATGCTCCCATTTTAAGTAATGGGTTCACATTGGCATTTAATTTTTTGTAAAAAAAATTGGGTCAACGTAACTTGAATTTTTGTAACCTGATTTCCAGGTAAAGAAGAAACT
This sequence comes from Limonius californicus, assembly GCA_014611495.1. Classification (NCBI taxonomy): domain Eukaryota; kingdom Metazoa; phylum Arthropoda; class Insecta; order Coleoptera; family Elateridae; genus Limonius; species Limonius californicus. Next base: position 3,420 of record JABXWE010025101.1, read on the forward strand.
GCTGGTGTTTTATTTTCTATTCTATAAATGGCATCATGGAATCGCTTTATTAGAGTGAAATTCTGTGTTAGCTTTTTAAGCCACCTGTTTTATTCCCAATGGAATTTTTGTACTGTATAGTACCTAATCACCAAAAATTGAATTTCGGTGCAAATTAATTTATAAGTAATAAAGTTTTCTTCGGATTAATTCGGTAATAAATTTACACTGATTAAATACAAGGATCTATTGAAAATATTTATGGTATTTGCACTGTTTTGCTGTAGAACTAACTGTAGTCGGTAGTTGTAGTAACGGGGTAAGAGCAAATGGCAAATGGCTGACTAAGGACTGTTCAGAACCCCACAGTCCAGTTAGGAAGGGGCACATGAAGACATTTTGATTTATACACAATGTTTTAACAGTTTCGCTGTACTACTTTTAGCAGTTAGCTTAAAATAGAGACTGCGGTAGATTAAAGGGAAACAATTATTTCTAATTAAGAAATAAATATTAAGGGGTAAATACGTTTTTAAAGAAGTAATGAAATTTACATTCGATTTTGCATCTCAATTTGGACCGGTATTTTATCAAGGCGAATCCTCTTGTCGTATACAATCACAATGCATCAGGTTTTATTGTCTTACACCCATTTGCTGCTGAGAAAACCTAAGAAAGTGCCAATTGAACGAGCAATAAAACTCCGCGACGATTGTTTTCAATGCTATATATTAACGCCAGAAGAGTTACTTTAATTCTGGAGAGAACATTTACGGTGGTACAGGCTGTTTAATTGATATTTTAACGAAAACTCAGGACCTGAAATTTAATAAGGTTTAAATTGCCGCTACTAAATATGTTTTAGATATACATAATACTAGTCTAAAGGAATTCCTAATCGCGCACTACCGACGGCACAACTATCGCGTAACATTTTCAGCATGTTGGAATGTGAAGTACAGTTTACCTGTAAAATACTGAGCTCCAAAAAGTAACACTGTCGCTTTTTAAACGATCTTATTGTATGCAACAGCAGTTGTTTCTGTACACTAACGGCCGTTCTGACCTTCTCGCTGTTTTACGATTTGTTGTGTACATTCATTGAAAAGTTTCGGTAATAAAAAGTTTGGCCTAGGTCATTGCTCGTTCGTAAAAATATAGTGTTCCTTTATTTTCAAATCGCGTTGCTTGCTACTAAGAAAAGGAATAGCTATTTCTGGTCGAATGGGATCGATGGTTTGGTTAGGCTTTGAACATTTTCAGCTATGTTAATTGGGAAGTGTATGGGATGGGTTTTAGAGCTGTTACATATTGCTTTATTTGTTGGTACATTTATAATCAATGTAATATTTTGAGAATTCTTTATCATTTACCAGCTACAATGTCGAATACAAAAATTATGAATCCCAATAATGCCAAATGCAAAAATATGTATTTAACAGAAAATGATAAAGCTGACGAATACAATTAACATGGAATGATAGCAATGTTGAATGTGTTTACGTAGAATAGAGAAATGTAGAATGGATTTAATGTACAATGGCAAAACAATTGAATGTTATAACGTTGATTAAAGAAGATAAAATGTAGTAACGTTACATACAAACCCATAAATACGGAATGAATCTAATGTAGAATGAAAAAGATGGAATTCAATAACTTCAAATACAAGAAGGTTGAATAAAAATATTGGCGAACGAAATAAGTTGGTTGCAGCACTATCGAATACATAGAGTTGGAATGAAATAGCCGTTGAATGGAAGAATGTCAACTACAGCAACATCGAATGTAAATGCCGAATACAAATAATAGTGAACACAATGTAGGATTTAATAAATATAGAACGTAAATAATGGACAGAACGACAGAAATATTAAGGAAGAAATAAAAGATATTGAATAATACAAGTGTAAAATATAAGAGCAAATGCAAAATTGAAAATTGTGAATATGTATTTGATATTTTTGAATTCGAGAATGTGCAGTTGACATTTTTACCATTCTACATAATTTCCAGTCGACATTTTCGCATCCAACATTCTAGTATTTCGACATTTAGGCATTCGATATTTTTTATTCGACGTTCTTGTATTTCGACATAATTTCTATTCGATATTTTGTATTTGATATTTTTGTATTCGAGGTTATTGCATTTGACATTTTTACCTTTCGACATCATTTCCAGTCGGGATTTCGTATTCAACGTTTTTGTATTTCGACATTTAAGTAGTCCGACGGTTTTGTGTTGCGACAGTGTTTCTACTCGATATATTGAATTCGACATTATTGCAGTGGAAATTTTTACTATTCGATATCATTTCTAGTCGATATTTTCGTATGTATCCTTTTTGTATTTTGGCATTTAGGTATTCGATATTTTTGTACTCGACGTTTTTGTATTTCGAGATAATTTCGATATTTTGTATTTGATATTTTTGTATTCGGCATTGTTGCATTTGACATTTAGGTATTACTATTTTTCTATTCGACGTTTTTGTATTTCTACATTATTTCTATTGGATTTTTGTATTTGATATTTTTGTATTCGCTGCTGTTGTATTTGACATTTTACCATTCGACATAATTTCCAGTCGACATATCCGTATTCAATGTTTTTGTATTTCAACATAATTGCGATGTTTTGTATTTGTATTCGACGTTTTCATCATTCGACAAAATTTCCAGCCGAGATTTACGTATTCGACGTTTCTGTAATTCGGCATTTAGGTATTCGATATTTTGTATTTGATATTTTTGTATTCGGCATTGTTGCATTTGCCATTTAGGTATTGATATTTTTCTTTTCGACGTTCTTGTATTTCGACATTATTTCTATTGGATTTTTGTATTTGATATTTTTGTACTCGATGCTGTTGTATTTGACATTTTTACCATTCGACATAATTTCCAGTCGACATGTTCGTATTCTATGTTTTTGTATTTCAACATAATTGCGATATTTTGTATTTGTATTCAACGTTGTTGCATTTGACATTTTCATCATTCGACAAAATTTCCAGCCGAGATTTACGTATTCAATGTTTTTGTAATGCGGTATTTAGGTAGGTATTCGATATTTTTGTATTCGACGTTTTCGCATTTTGACAGAATTGCGATATTTTGTATTTGATATTTTTGTATTCGATGTTGTTGTGTTTGATATTATTACCTTCTTCTTCTTCTATGTATAGGCCAATGGCCTGTTGAAATTTTTACCATTCGACATAATTTCGAGTCAACATTTTCGTATTCAACTTTTCCGATATCGATATCGTATTCGATATTTTTGTATTCGTCGTTCTTGTATTTCAACATTTTCGTATTCGATATTTTTTATTTGACGTTTTTGTATTTCGACAAATATTCGATTTTTTTTGCATTCGACGTTCTTGTATTTCGACAAGTATGAGTTAAAAATTTTTGTATTCGACGTTCTTGTATTTCGGCGTTAGTTATTCCATATTTTTCTATTCGACGTTCATGTATATCTAGATTATTTTTGTTCGACGTTATTACATTCGATTCGATTTCCTTTCAATATTTCCCTATTTAACATTGTTGTATTCGAAGTTTTAGTATTTCTACATTATTTCTGTTTGAAGCTTTTGTATTCAATATTAGCGCTTATATTTAATATTTTTATTTTCGACATTGTTGCATTTAAACATTATTTTCATTGGACATGTTTCTAATCGACGTATATACTTCGATGTTTTTATATTTGACGTTTGGGTAGCCAATGAAAAATTCTCAAATATATCTATTGTCATTTAAATATTTCTAGGTTTCTACTTGTGTTTAAGATAGTGTGATAATTACCATGCTAATTTAATAGGGAACTTATTTTCGATAAGAACGCAATTAAAATATCTGAACTAATTAATACATATAAGCGTATCTATGTTAATTATAATATATCCTACATTTTGATAATATTAAACCTTTTAGAAATTACTCTATGGGCTTAAGGGACTTACTTTTAATTGACAATTAACCATTCACATTTAATGGCCGTTGGCCGATTTCGCGAGAATAACAATTAATGCGATTTAGTAAGCGGTTAGTTCTCAGTCCACAAGACGACAGGGATACTATTAATTGCTATTGGTTTGCTGAATCGATAACGCAAGGGACAACTTTCGAATTTATTAATTTCTTACGTGGTGAGTTCTTACGTTTTTTGTTTGATCTACGTTTAGATGGATGAAGCATGTTTATGAGTTTCCGTTTTGGTTTGGGGCATTAAATTAGAAATTCGATTTACATAACATTAACGCTGGACGGCTAACATGAAAACAATGTTAAACAAGAAGCACTATTAAGAAGATAAAATTCTTTGCTGAGCCTACAGGAGCACTTGGCCGATATATTAACGTTTGGTTGGGGTGGTCCATGCATCATCCCGGCAGGCGCCGGTGTAAGATGTCACTGAGATTCTACGTAATCGATTATCTACAGCATATTCGCGGGTTTATGTGATTTATTAATGGCAGCATTCTTTGTTTTCGATATTTAATATTAATATTTCATATACGTACACATGTATCCGTGTCTGGGGTGTCAATACTCGGCGAACACGTGTTGTTGGTAGCAGAATTCATTATGCACTCCGTAACCAAGGCAAATGTAGCCAACAATTCATTTGGATAATTAGCGTTTGCTTATAATGGGATTCATCAGCGAAGCGCCCTTTACTTTACTTCCCGCCGAAATCTGAAACACAACAAAGAAGTAATTTAATTGTCTTCAATTAATGAAAATATACTGTACACAAAACTGAATATATCTTATTCAATCTACATACAATATATACATAATTGACTAAAATGTATGGGAAAATGAGAAATACAAAATTTTTTTAAATTGGAATAATTAAAATTGGCTGCCTTTATTTACAATGAAATAACGTAATGATTTTAGATTTACTATATTAGGCACTGCGTCGTCGTCTAAAAATGTTGCGTTAAAACAGCGCCAAGATTATTTAATTCTGGGGGATTCAGAAGTAGGGTCACAAACGGAAGAGAAGCCTCGAATATGGTGATGTATTGCCCGAACTCTTGTATCCACCCTTTTGGGGTGCCTGCTATATAGAATTTTTCTACAAGATAAAATATGTCTGAAACGAAAACAAACCTACACGAAATGGTACGAATGTTTGGCTAGAGAACAAAATATTAATGGGAGCATATTGAATAAATTATTGTCGCGGAAATTAGGAGTAACTTGCTGTAAAAAACAACTAACGAGCTGAAAGGTGGCTTAAGTCAGATGTCAGAACTTTGTTACGTTTGCTACTTTAATTGTTGTTGTGAAACTCGGTCTCCATTTCACTTGTGATTAATCGCTAGATAAAATTCGCTACGCTTTTGGCTTTATGTGTGATGAATTAACGTTGGCAGAACGGGTGGGAAGCTATATTTTTCTGATGTCTACTGATAAAAGAGGAACTCATTTCTGTTAATGTCTCAATTCCAAATAGATATGGAAAATAAGTTTTGTAGTGTTTAAAGGAGAAACGTTTTTATAAGACAGTATTTCCGAAAACAATTTTAAATCGTTCGAGCGACGTATGTTGAACGTTTAAACGTTACCCACAATTTTTTAATTACGGGTAGAAGAAACTATTTTCCTCATTTTATTTTTGTTAATGTCTTATACTGTACGAGAAAATACATAGGGTAGGCCGTGATAAACTCTTTAAAGTTGACATTACGGTTACTAATTAAAATTTTACAGCTGTCACTCGTTACGTGCGGCTATTTGGTCACATAATTCTGTGTTTAACATTGTTTTTCTTGACTTGCTCCTATTCTGATGTGTGCTTCATTTTTGCAAATGAATGAAATACGAGGTGTGTTCAATTGAAACCCATCTTTGCTGTATAAAAAATGTATTCAACAATTTAATACGACCTTTTAACGCCTTTTTCAGCGGTCCAAAAATATGGAAATAGGCGATAGATCCGGGCTATAGGGTGGTTGTTCTAAAACCTTCCATTTCTTTCGTTGAAGATTTCCTTGTACCACATTAGCAAAATGACCCCGCGCGTAATTTTTCCTGGACATTTCCGTCTTATTGCTTGACAAAGCTTGTTCAAAGTTTCATTGTACTAATTGGCATTGAGATTTACTCCAGGTTACTTAAACTCTATCAACAAGAGTCCTTCATGATCGAAAAAATCACCTTGCCTGCAGAAGCTTTAAACTTTTTCGGTGTTGGTAAACTTGAATGATTCCACTGCATCGGCGATAACTTACTGTATGGCTCGTAGTAATGGCACCAAGTTTCGTCACCAACAACTATTGACAGACGAAACTCATCACCATTTTGCCTATAGTCTGTGAGATGTTGCAAAGATAAGCCCATTCGCAGGCATTTTTTTTATTAGACAAGAGACGAGGGATCCATTGGGAACAAACTTTGCTGTAATCCAGATTACAAACAATACTATGGACAGATCTTACACTATAACCAAAAATTTCTGAAATTTCTCTAACAAAGCCTTCCACACGTGTCATATTGTTTTCTGTTATTGTAGTACATCGTGCACCTTGTCGCGGCTCATCTATAGTCCCTTCTTTTCCATTCTTAAATTTTCGGCACCATTCATTCACAGTTGGGTACGCAGTACATGCATTTCTAAACACTGCTTGCATTCGCGTATGAATCTGCAATGGCTGCACACCTTCAGCGCATAAAAATGGTAAGATCGCACGCTGATCAAACTTGGACGTATTTTCAACAACAAACGCCATTTCAAAATCGAAGTTGTAAAAGTCAGAATCAAATTCAAACGCCAGAAACTTATCAATGTGTTGCTTAGAAACACTACTAACATTAACAAACGTCATTTGAATTATTGCATTTGTTTTTAAGGGCAAGTTGATCAAAGATGGGTTTCTGTTGAACAAGCCTCGTAATAAGGAGCAGTGAAGACTTTCGTGGAAAATGTTCAGATTTTCCAGGTACATAATTAATGGAAGCGATTCTTTATACTTGCAATTTAACTAAAATTTACAATAAGCGTTCGACAACCAAAATCGAAAGAGTGCATTGTATTGTAACAAAAAGCAAAGCATTTTGTATATTGCTGTAAATATGCTACCGTTGCCACGGCGTTCCATCTTATTCTTCATCCATTTTTGAGTCTACTTATTTCAAACTGATTGTCGTATAAGTCAAATTGTCTTTGGCCAATTTGACATAATTCTCATTACCGCAAATTGAAAAATTATCATTGGGTTTGACAGATAATTGTCAGTAGTTTGGGAATCACTACTTCTAACTTTAAGGCGATCCTCAATTGCCTCGGCAATTCAATATTAAACGTAACTTTTTGCATCGGCAAACCATTGTATTCCGTGCCTCGAACTCTGCGGGGCGTGACTAATTATTTGAACGTTGGAAAGGTAACTGAAGTCAATGTAAAAGGCAATACGTTTAGTGTATGATAGAATATGACCTTGACATTGTTCTGATTTTATGAAAATTAGATTAATCTGGCCATTGCGATTGTGTGCATTATGTTGTTAAAGGATGGGCAGTTTGTAATAGCGTGAACAAATATTAATAAATTAAGGCCACATACATCAAAAACGTATATTTTTGTTACCGGATTTTAGCACTGCTTTTGGCAATTTTGTATTATTCGTTCTTATGATTTTTGGAGAATGCTTTTACATTATTTCAGTCTTGAATATGTGGACTATTAGTTAACAAAAACCGCATGTTGAAAGATCGCCTATTAACTACGATGACAATTTTAGTTTATATTGAGTAAATTTAGTAGCCCCTTAAAGTAATAATCATAACCCCCTCTATTTTTTCCATCACATTGCTTCACCACAATAAAAAGCGTTCTGAAAATATTTAATATTGTGTGCTTACTGTAACAACATGCATATTTAGATACGGTTCAAATTATGTGATCGAAATGAACAAACTATTATTGACATGCAATTAAATACAAACAATATGTCCTTCCTACTATGTATGTGTAGGTATTTTTTTTAAATAAATATATAAGTAGAAAAATTGCGGAGGTACAGAGAAGAAAATCTAAAGGAACCTTGGTTATTGTTAACCAAATAACTAACGAAAATTGATTAAAAAAATACACCGTGCAAATATGTGGATTATTTTAGATTCGAGATTGGATAATACCAGAAAACCAGTTGGTATGTATTCTAAATACGTTTATTGTATGCATTATCACTCACAACCTGCACCAAAGGTTTTATATAAATTCCCATTTCCGTGTTGAACTTTTACTTGGAAGGTTCGAACATTTATTATATTCGAACATCGATAATTTATTCAATTATATAATAAATACGGTATTTAATTGCTATACCTCATAGAAACGTAGCCATCGCCTTTTCCATTCTGTGTTACTCTTTTAAAATTCACATGAAGGCATATCGGACCTACAGCTTAACGTGGGCTCCAAAGTGGAAGAAAGTGGAAACGCTTATACTCTAGAGAAAATTTACTAGGCCCAGTTCGCCTTTGACTTGCGAAGGAGAATCGAATTTAAAAACTTCATATTCCGGTGCATGTAGTTGAACCTAGATCTCTAGCGTAGAAGCCTGAAGCGTCTCTAGTCTACGGCCGCCTTATAATTGAAATCAGACTTAAGCAATAAAATTAACATTTTTAGTTTTTGCATGGAGGAGACGAATCATACCGCGCGCTTTATTATAATTACGATGACAGAACCACGGTAAAGTGACGTATGGCTAGCGCATCAACCACTAATGGAACCCCACAATGCACCAAATTGACTACGACCCTCATCCGGCGGGAATATTTAAACGGCCCTTAGTTTCTGAAAAGCCTCGCGTATCTATATAGCTGATTGACATTTCATGTAGGCAATAAAATAGTCATGGCGATAATTCGAAGAGACTATTAATGTCGATGATCGTTTTAATAATAGTTTACCTACATTGATTATAATTACCTTAGAAATATGTCAGGTCGAAAGACCTGACTTTTATTAGATATCGAGAAAACCTACAATTAATTCAATTCCAAGATTAATATCTCAGAGATATTTTGAAAGAAATATAAATATCTTGGAGATAAGTAAAATTCGGGTATATTTAAAAAATATTAAGAACGTGTCATGAAAACTCAACACAACAACAAATACTTATGCATGTAATGCATATAAATATTTAGAATAAATTATAATACTCTAAATCTTTTAGCAGTTACACATTCGCTAATTGTTTAGAAGAAAAGGGCCACTTTCTTAAAATTAGTGTTTCTTCTTCTAAAATAACAGCAATATATAATTACATACAAGAACCTTCATCCACCCGCTGTGGGTCTTCTTTGGTGCAGCCTTGTGTTAATATCAAATAATTTAAAAAATGCAGTAACCTAGAAAATGTGATCAATATTCAATATAGTTTCCTATATCGTACACTATTTCATGAGATGCTGGGTCTATACAGAGTATCGAATTGTATCAAGGAATAGGTAAAGATACACAAAAACTCTTAACTCTTTATTTTAAAAATTTGTGATAATAATAACTAAAATTAATTTCCTAGTACTATATAAACCAAATTAAAAACAGCTCGTACTGCAAGCGCGTTGTAAATTCAACATAACAGTATTATACAATAGATAACGCCGGTTTATTTTGGAAGAAGTGGGGCAGCCCTGGGTCAGTTAGAGAGTCTGTTCATCTAGGCGTATCTCTGTGGCACACGCACAAACATGGTTTATGTTCTTCCCTGACATTTATGCTCTTTTTATTAGCCGTTAACTTAGACAGCCTGAAATCATATCCATTCATTCGTTTTATTTTATGGGATTATCTTGGTGAACTATAGTTTAAAATTAAAAAGATGACCTTGGATTAACACCTATTTCAGATGCTATTTATTGAAAGTAAAAAGATTTAAATTTTGTATGGGTATTCGTCGGACATTAAACTTGGACTTCTGACCCGCTACTAATTGTTAATGTAATAAACAAGCGATAAAAACGTTTTAAATTGCTGTTATTTAAAACAGTTTTTTTTGATGTTGTATTATATCGTCAACAGCAATTTGCTGCAGTTGGTAAACAAGTAAGTACATTCGCAGTATATAAAGAATATTTTCTTTGAAAATCCGCTTCAACTCAAAACACTTCTGTACAAAGTACTATACTTATGATATTTCTCTTTTTTGTGTTTTCCAAGCAACTGTTGGCTTTTAAAAGTAAATAAAGAACACAAACAATTCGTATTTTGTTGATTACATTTTAAAGATTAGCCATACGTATGCGGAAACATTAGTAAGAGGAATTTTAAAGGTCGCCGACATTGATGTAAAGGGCAAGCCTGTTGGTAAACCTTAGTTAATACAACAAGCATAAATACGCGGATATATGGTACAGTTGCCTACAGTTTACTTAATTTGATAGTTCTGATCAGATTAATATAGAATTTTGAGATTTACAACAAACACGTTTACTGTATTGTGTTAGTATGATATTTACAAAACACAGACAGCATACTTGGATCTCAAAGTAAGCCATAACAATATTGTTTTTTCGTTTCATTCATTCATACTAGCCCCCCCCCCCCACCCGAACCGCGTTCGCATTACTTCAGGAAGGTACGGGCGTCGCTTACATACTAACCATTCATGAGTTATCCAGTGTATCCAGAGTTATAGTGAAAAATATATAATTAAAATATCGAAATATCACAGCACAATTAGATACGATATACTAATATCATTTATTTGTATTATGTATAAACATCAGTCACGTGAACAAGCGGGTTTTCGTAAAGGATTCAGTACTTGCGATCATTTGTTAACTGTTACCATTATATTTAGCCTTTATTGATTACGAAAAGGCCTTTGACTCGGTTTAAGTGTGGGCAGTAGAAGAGGATCTATGGAACAGCAGAATTGACCACAGGTATATGACGCTAATACACAACATCTATAAAGAAGGAACTATATCGATACAAATACAGGACGAAACAGATCCTATACCAGCCTAACGGGGAGTCAGACAGGGTGGTACAATCTCACCAAAACTCTTCATCATCGCCTTAGAAGATATATTTAAAAACTTGGATACAAGAGGTATAAGCATCAATGGGGAGTATCTGAATCACCTTAAATACGCAGATGACATCATCATCATTGCTAAAAATAAAGAAGAACTCCAACAAATGATAAGCGAATTAAATGCCACCTCAGACAGAATAGGCCTAAGAATGAATAAAACTAAAACAAAAGTAATGACTAACACAGAAGACGAGCTTGCAATCAGAATCGGGCAAGATATATTAGAGCAAGTAGAAGAATATATATACCTGGGCCAGATAGTAAAACCTAATAAAGAAAATCAAGAAGCAGAGGTGATCAGAAGAATAAAACTAGGATGGGTTGCTTTCGGCAAATTAAGTTATATATTAAAAAACAATTCCATTCCCTAATATTTAAAAACCAAAGTGTTTGACCAATGTGTTTTCCCGGTTATAACATATGCAGCACACACTTGGACCATGACAAAAAGTAACATGAACAGATTAATAAAAACTCAACGAGCTATGGAGAGGCAAATGCTTCACATAGCATTAAAAGATAAAAAAAGGAACACCTGGATAAGACAAAAACCAAGGTTATAGATGTACGGGAACGAGTAGCAACATTGAAATGGAAATTTGCCGGACATAACACACGGCACAAAGATGACAGGTGGAATAAAATCATTGAAAGATGGCGCCCATGGTTAGGAAAAAGGGAGAGAGGAAGACCAAAAATGAGGTGGGCCGACGACATAAAAAGGCATGCGGGATTAACTTGGAAGAGAAGGGCGGACGACAGGAACAAATGGAGGGAACTCGGGGAGGCCTACATCCAAAGATGGATTGAAGAAGGCTGAAAGAAGAAGAAAGAAGAAGATGTATAATGCGGTTTTCCACTAGTTTTTAAAGCATGCTGTATGTTATCTTTAACTAAAAATTGCATTATATTTATTTCCGTTGTTTGCCGTGTTTAACTCAAGTAATTACTAAATATGTATGTACTCCAGAGTCATTAAGGAAGTTTACGAATGGCGAAATTGGACATGCAAACATTCCTAGAAGGCGTTTTTTCATCGTATCTCATCATTATTCTCTGATAATACTAATTAAAAGAAGATCATGGATACTTCTAGGTAACAAAACAGGACATATCCTTTGTTGATTAAACTATGTTAATCAATAATAATACAATTTAGCCTTGCAGTAAATAAAACCAAATAGTTATGGAAGAACTTTGATATTTGAGGCTATGTTCTGAGAGCTAGGACACGGCGTTGCGCCAACTTCTCGAAGCGGTGATAGCGCAATTCAACTTTCATTTAGTTCGGTGCACATGCCTCATTCTATGTGCCATAATTGTGCGTTTAAATTGTTCAATATTTTTTTTGGGGTACGTGCAGCAATAAGAAAATAATACATATACAGAGTAAGTCTGCTAAGACGGTCAGCTTGATATTTTGGTTGTCTGAAATATTAGAAAAAATATTTTATGCCAGATTGTATTAGGCACCATCAAAAATAGTTCTTCAGTATTCTGAAATAATTTTTAAATCCTGCTTATGCAGTAAATAAAACCAAATAGTTATGGAAGAACTTTGATATTTGAGGCTATGTTCTGGGCGCTAGGACACGGCGTTACGCCAACTTCTCGAAGCGGTGATAGAGCAATTCAACTTTCATTTAGTCCGGAGCACATACCTCATTCTATGTGCCATAATTATGCGTTTAAATTGTTCAATATTTTTTTGGGGTACGTGCAGCAATAAGAAAATAATACATATACAGAGTAAGTCTGCTAAGATCTGCTTGATATTTTGGTTGCGTGAAATATTAGAAAAATTATTTTTTGCCAGATTGTAATAGGCACTGTTTGTATTAGGCACCATCAAAAATAGTTCTTCAGTATTCTGACATAATTTTTAAATCCTGCTTATAGGTATACATTATTTTCTAAAAAAAAATTAAATTTTATTTTGGATCCTTGATCGATTACAGATTTGTATAATTTAAAATAATTTTTTAACTAATGAATGAACCCAATTCGTGTGTAATATATGGTTTATACGGTATATATGCAATAATGACATAGTGATGCATTAAAGCGCCAAGTTGTAATGCGAGAAGCCCAATATCGATTCCGGCCGGATACAATTGTTTTAATTATGTAAATTTATTATTTAATTACATTTCCTATGTTATGGGTATTAACAATTCCTTTGCAAATTTAGTTCTTTATTCCATTAGTTAATACCAAACGTGCCAATTCTTGCTTCCGGTAGGCAAATAGCAAAATAAAATTATTTTTACTAAATTAGCAATATTAGGTAAAAACGAATTGTTAACATCGCTGGCATTAACATAAAATTAAATCTACTTATAAAAAATATGGCCCACCCGGGATTCGGATTTTCAAGGTGAAAGCCTGGCGTTTCGTCAGAACAGCCCATTTAGACTCTTCGACGCGCGATATCATTATTGCATATAATAGGGATACTTAGGGAATTAAATTCTTTAATTATTTTTAAAATTGTTATAGGGCTTAGTAGTGATTCTCTGATTTTGTTAAATACGTCCGCATCAGCTTTTCACGTTTAGAAATACTCTTCCACTTTCCAATTATGATATTCTATACCTATATTGATCACTATGGGAGAGTAGATCAATAACCCCCCCCCTAACGGGGGAGGCCCTTGCCCAACAGTGGGATGTTATGGGCTAATAAAGAATACCTATAGAAAACATACAATACAGACTTATCCCTAAATGTTGGAAATTATTATTATTTTCAGTAGATTGTACACCATTATGTGAAGTGTTTGGGTTAGTTTGTAGAAAATGAAATTTGTCCTATACTTGCGCATACAATACATTCCCTTTATAGTTTATAGCATTAGATTTTTGCAGATTCCGTGCAGGATGATATAACACAATTATATAAAGGTAGAATATTTAACCATTAACACTAAAACACTAAAAATTATAAAAGACAATACAATTATAATAGTAAAGAGTACTTAGGTATTGAAAGATGCCTCTTTAATGCTGTTTTAACTTCTAATTTTGAATAAAAATGCAATTTAAAATACTAATCCAGATACGTTCAAATTTGATTATATAGCTTTACGTATTATTTAAGTAATTAATAGTATGTAATTAAAAACAAAGTGTTTTTTATATCAGATGCGTATCAGACTTAGCAATAGTTAAAGTTTTTATGAAAAGACTTCCCACTGCAAAAAGATGCCTATTCTATTGTTAAGAATCATCCGCACACATATCCGTAGTTTAGGGATCAGTAGAAGTAGTATCTTTTTTTTATAATTTAAATTTTGATTAACGTTACTTCTTTTGAACATAAATCAATGTAAATGTATACTCAAAATTACTTACAAACACTCGCGTTTGCGTGGGCACTATAATTATTAGCTATGTTTTATTGCTTGTTTGAAAACATTAAGTGCTGTCTATAATAACCAAGTTCAAAATAGACCAAAGTTATTAAACATTTTACGAACCATAACACTTACAGAACTTTTTTTATCAGTATGTTGACCCAGCGCTGAAAGTTCTAAATCACACCTATTTTTCAAATGGCTGCAAATAATGAATTGACTGTTGAGTTGATTTATGCGAAAGAACAGTACGTCTAAATTAAAAAATATCATCCTCTTGCAAATCTCACGTAGGTAATTTCGGTGCTTTTAGTAAAAGCTACAGTGGCAAAAAAGTACGGGCATTACCGTGTTGTTCTCTGTTTGGGAATGAGTTATAGCCTTCAGAAACATTAGCCAGAGGTAGAGTCCCGGGTCCTAGCGGGGCGAACAAAACGGCATTACGACCAAGTGACCAGGGTTACTACCTACATTTATTTAAGTAACAACCAACATCTGTATTTTTCCTTTCAGAACATGTGCTAATGTATACGAGTATAATTCATAAAAATATATAAATGTATACAAATACTCTGAGTTTACTTGAATTTAAAGTAAATATAATTCCAATTCATCCTTTTGCCTAGATGTTTATGCAACTTAGTTATTTAATTAAGACAAACATTTTATTTTTGGTAACAAATCAGTCCAATGATTTTGCTTTCCCTTATCGTAGGGAAAGTCAGTGATTTCTTGACAATTCAAATGTAAAACTTTACTGAAATACAAATACAAGTTCTGGATCTCTAGGAACCTAAACAAGTTGTTACAAAATATCCGTGTGATCATCGATACCTCAAAAACGACCGTTACAGTTATAATTTTATTTAAATTAAATTGCTTAATTTATTTGCAATTCGTACAAGTAAATTAAGCAAATTGTGTAATAATTATAATTATAGTAGAGGAACCTCAGTAGTATACTGCTGTAACAAATAGACTTTTACGTCTTTTATGACTTTAGGACCATAAACTTATCGATTTTATTGACAGTAAGCTTTATAAAAGCGAAAGTAATAGATATTTTTTAAGTACTTATTCGTAAAATCTAATCTGTAAATTCGAAATTGTAATCGTATAGATTTTCATATTTTTTCTTAGACTGTAACGTCCGATTACTCAAAAACCCTTAAATAAAATTATTTTAATATATGCTTAATATCCGTTAAGCTTTAGAAATACAGGGTGTTACGTACAGAATGGGACACGGTTTGATCATAGATTCTTTGGAGTAAAATAAACCGAATAAATCTTATATACCCAGGAAAAATAGTCTTCCGTAAATAGTTCTAGGGCGGTAAAGTTCAGTTTTGTATTTTTTTTATGTTAATTTCCACAAATGCAAATATAATTATTTACAATTTGGTACACACGTTTACTATCATGTACTATGCTAATAGATAAAGTTTCAGTTGCGGTTACGACGTGCAATTATCAGGTAGCCGCGAATACAAAAATTATGGGTAATGCGCTTGTAATCTACAGTAAAAAACTGTATCATTATGTCAATTAATTAGTTTAGTGTCATAGAAACTTTATTTTTAATATCTGTTTTTATTTACGAAATTGCAGAATTACACATCGTTACGACAACCCAAAACTGTGACGAAGATTTCGCGGTTTTTTTACGCATGTAAACTAAGGGTATCGTATTTTTGTGCTTTTTAATTCTCTCTTAGACAATCACCTACAATATAATAAAAAATTCTATAGATAACAAACCTAAAGCTAACATAAAATTTAAGTACATGGTTAAGTGCCTCTTATGGTTAAGTATATTTTAGGAGAATTTTTCTATTAATGTAGTACACAACATGTATACTAAATTTGTAAAGTAAATATTTACATTTGTGAAAATTGCCATAGAAGGAAAAAATAATTACACTTTAAGGCCCTATAACTTTCTACCTAGGTATATTAGGTTTATTATAACCTAAAGAATTTTAACCGAAAGCAAACACCCTGTATAGCCCAAATCATATTTGTTAGAAGAACTCAGTTGTAAACAGGGCATTCTCAAAAAACTTGGAATTTTGAAGAATACTTTTTTATAAACTGCTTTGTGATATAGGCGAACGGACCTACAAAATTATTTGTTATTTATTAACGCAGCATGTAGAAGTTTATTACAATTCCAACTGTATAGCTATTTTATTTAAAAACAGTTAATACACTTAACATTTAAGTTGTTGAACAGCCCTTAAGCATTAACATCCCAGCGTGAACAACATTTTTTGAAATGCCATGATTAATTTTTAAAATTAGTGTTTTTAAAATCCCTCTAACGATATTTTGTGGTCTGATAAAGATGTATTATTTTTCGTTTACCACCGAAACTTGTGGTGGAGCAGTGCGAATACGCGCTGCCACTCGAGGTCACAGTGAAATTCGGCCGATCGGATGGCGTGTTCGAATCCCGGCTGAGGCGACCGCATTTCACTTACTTAAGTTTAGGGTGCATGAGTCATTAGTATGTAAGGGACACCCGCACCTCCCTGAATTAATGCGAAAACGGATACGGGGGGAAACGGTAGTATGTATGAATGCAACATAAAAAAAGAATAGTGACCTGTAACATGCTTGTTTGTCCTTAAAAACTATGCAGTTTATGCGTTATTGTAAAGCTTTTTTATCTACAATGAAAACGCAAACTAATAGCAGTTCCGCCTTTAAAAATCATGGTTATACCACTTCCAATTATAACGCTGATATAAACGTACAGCTTCCATGCTATGATAGCTTAAATTCAAAATGAGCAAGATATGTCCTTGTTGCTTTGTTTCAAACCATCCTGTAAGGAGATTCGAAAACACTTATTCTTCTGGGACTATAAAAAATACTAACGCTTAAATAGATCGCAGGTTAACTAAATACAGGATCCGAAACTCCGGACTATGCGGTGCAAAATCCCCTAGACTGAATTTTGTCGATATTGACTGGCGCACTATATATTATTTTTTCTCACTCATTCATACTACCGTCCCCCCCCCCCCGGAAACCGCTATCGCATTACTTCAGGGGGTGCGGGCGTCCCTTACATACTAAACATTCCTGCAAACATGCACCTTAAACTTAACTAAGCGGTCGCCCCAGTCGGGATTCGATCGCCCCAACGGAGCGACTGCATTTGCTGTTGTGACCTCGAGTGGCCAATGCGTTCTCGCACTAGACCACCGAGGTCCTTCAATACATATTAAACATACAATTCTTTGATAGGCTCAAAAAAAGTTGGTTAGAAAGACTTCGTTAAATAATATCCATCACCTGCCGTCTAACAACATTATAATGAAATGAATTTCGTATGTTATCACTTCATGCTTATATCTTTAACATTAAAAAGGCTATTGAAGATATAAAAAACATTAATTGAATAAATATTGAATTTGCAAAAAAAAATATCATATTGCTTTCACATATTTTCTGTGTTGGTAGAAAATTTGGGACAGCATGAGTTTCGACAAGAGCTTTGGATGAGAATTAGCAGCCTGCAGTTATACCGGAAATAGCTGCCGGAAAATATACTGCGTGTTTGCTACTTTTGTAAGAAAATCAGTATGTGTATTGATTTGTTTCTTGATTGGTTTCCTCAAGAGATAATATTTAAGAAACTGCATTATCTTAAAGGTCTTAAAGGTTAGGTACATTGCTATTTGTATATTAACTTCGTTGTATTTCTAAATGTTTCGCAGAATTCTAGAGATTTGTAACATGGAAAATGGTGTTTTAAATTTAAGGTATAGCTTTTAATCCATTGTAACTACATGGGAACACATACTTATGCAAACTATTCTTATGTTTGGTTTTCGTTCCCTTCAATTTGCAAGCAAAATCGTCGATGCTTTCAGGTTTTTCACTTTATGGAACGTTGCCGGTTTTAACAGCTTGTATCTTTATAAGCAAACCACTAACAGCTAAACATGGTTAGCTTCCAGTTTTCGATGCAGATCATTGCAGTGAATTTTTCCCGCCAGTAGAGGTTATACAGCCTATATAATGCTTGCTTTCGTAACAGGTAGGTTTTTCAGCAAGCTCTCAAATTATTGATAATATTTTAAAATATACTGTGTGAAAGTTCTTCTTTTAATCTTTTTAATTAAACATAACCATTGCTGAAACTTCGTGGTGAGCATGATTCAGGAAGCAACAAAGTAATATGTTACAGCATTCATCGGGAATTAATTTAAGCAAATTAGTGGAGAGGTTTATCGAAGAGAGGCGTTTACCCTACAGTTGGAAAGTGAGCCCATTAATTCGCAGTGACGTTTTATTTAAACAGGGAAAGGTAATCATAGCTGGCCGTAAAATTTTCACCACTAAATTATATTCTAATCAGATGAAGGATTGGGATCTGCAACAAACAATAAACGTTTATTAGTATTCATGTCGGAATTCTTTAATGCGAATTTTAAAATTCATAGCCTCTGTTTACAATCAACACGAATATGAATTTTTAAATCTGAATGTATGCGTTATTGTTCCATCCTGTTCTTTACATCAACGATAAGTACTAAAAGCTAAAAAAGTCGCATATCCGGCTGCATTGCAAGTGCAAATGGAAGTCATTTCTTATCTAAATGAAATAAAAGGTATGTCGTTTACATAAAAATGGCAAGAAAATGTAACGTTTTAGAATTAAAATGTGCAACGTCTCATAAAATTCTATAACCTGCATAAGCTTTTTTCTGTTCCTCCTGCAATACAAGTAAGGTAAGTTTTTGCGAAAATACTGGTGTTACTTTTTATACAGGTACCTGCTGTAACTTTGAACGACTTGGTGTTTGAAGGTCATCTAGTGTACGCATTTTTGTACGTTTTACAAAACGTAATAATTTATTGAGGTTGAGGCAGCTTGTTCACTTGCCAGTAAAAGCTCTGCGGAACAAATTTAAATTTGTAAAGTCTATATACCTGGCAAAGAGACCAATCGAAATTGGAGCAATCTGTAAAAATCACAGTATTCATTAAATTAACATCGGTGTTTAATTAAAACGTACAGTTTTCGCTGGCAATCAATACAAAAGACATTTAAACACGCGCCAAGCGCCCCTGAAGTGTGCAATGAACTGCCATCTAGCATGCCATGCTCCTGGCACACTAGACGCAAACAATAAAAATACATCACTGACCAAACACACCTGACAAATGAAACACTGCATCTTTGATTTATAGTATCATAAATTTATGTTATATATTAAAAGTACCCAGCAAAAAAATTAAACTCGGCATACGTTTATCATAGCAGTAGTATTTATACAGCCGAATAGTTTCAACTGACCTTTCTCTTCATTGTTGGAAGTTTCTGAGGGAGTTTGACAATTTATTGGAATTTTTAAATATGTTTGTTTTGCCAGAATTAATTTTAATCTGACGATTTTGAATTCAACACTATTAGTATTGTTCCCTATGTTCCTTGATGGTGGAAATTCATAATAGAAAACATTAGTGCAAACAAGAAAATAGATAATGAATCACAGGGATTACAGAATATTGGAGTAAAACCTAACCCCCTTGGATTGCAGAATATTATGGTATCTGAGTTTTAAGTAAGGCCATGTTGACATGATGATTGTACCAGTCCAGTCCAAACAAGAGAGTAGAAAAGGAACCACATCGATTGCGAAATATTGTTGTAGTTAAGTTTGAAATAAGGCCGTGTTTACATGATGATTGTACCAGTCCAGTCCAAACAAGAGAGTAGAAAATGAACCACATCGATTGTAGAATATACCTAGCTGTAGTTGAGTTTAAAATAAGGTCGTGTTTATATGATGATTCTCTTGTTTACATTTGCCAAAACTATTTTCAGACTGAGCGTTACTGCAGAGAAAAGACATTTTTTATAAATTAGTTTTCCAACCTTGCCTAATTATTAACTATTAGAAATCCATATAAGTATTTGCTGCAGACATGCAAATTTGTACGTAATATTTGATTTACAAAAGCACATGATAAGCAAAACAATAATCATATATTAACAAGAAGCAAAAAGAAACGAGTTGTGTTTTCACTCATTCTTCTACGTGCATTTTATGCAACGACGGTTGCCTATTTACGAAAATCAAAGGGGCGCCTCCGAAATTGTCATCACTCCTTAAAAAGCATTAAAATCTGAATCTACTAGATTACTTCTGACTTGCTATGAATAACTAATTAACTTACCTTTATCCAGTCGAACAAAGGCAACGTAAATGAAACTTAAAAAATCAATGAACTACACTAACCTAACCTTTTACTGGAATTGTTAGTCAAATTCAAGATGCATGGAAACCAAACTCCACCCCCTTTGTATGGTGTTGTCACTTCCTAATATTTACATTGTTGACCGGGGGACGCAAAAATGTTGTCCGCTAGATGGCAGCAGGATCGCTAAGGTACCACAAATTTGACAGTTACGTCAAACAATGACAGTTCGATTGTGCAAAATACCGCTTAAAAGTAGAAAAAGGAAGAAGCAATGTCTAAATTAAGTGAAATTTCTTCATAACGTCTGCGTTTGATTGTGTTGTCTATTAAATAA
>JABXWE010025102.1:0-11834 GCA_014611495.1 Limonius californicus
TTGAATAATACTGTTTAAGGTAAAACATATGTTTCTGTGACTATCATCTACTATAAAAGATTTGTGATGTTGGACGCTTATGTAAAACTGGAAATAGTATTTGAATAATACTGTTTAAGGTACAACATATGTTTCTGTGATTTTCATCTACTATAAAAGATTTGTGATGTTGGACGCTTATGTAAAACTGTGAATAGTATTTGAATAATACTGTTTAAGGTACAACATATGTTTCTGTGATTTTCATCTACTATAAAAGATTTGTGATGTTGGACGCTTCTGTAAAACTGTGAATAGTATTTGAATAATACTGTTTGAGGTACAACATATGTTTCTGTGACTTGCATCTACTATAAGAGATTTGCGATGTTGGACGCATATGTAAAACTGTGAATAGTATTTGAATAATACTGTTTAAAGTACAAGATATGTTTCTGTGACTTTCATCTACTATAAAAGATTTGTGATATTGGACGCTTATGTAAAATTGATAATAGTATTTGAATAATACTGTTAAAGGTACAACATATGTTATTGTGACTTTCATCTACTATAAAAGATTTGTGATGTTGGACGCTTATGTAAAACTGTGAATAGTATTTGAATAATACTGTTTGAGGTAAAACATATGTTTCTGTGATTTTCATCTACTATAAAAGATTTGTGATGTTGGACGCTTATTTAAAACTGCGAATAGTATTTGAGTAATACTGTTTAAGGTACAACATATGCTTCTGTGACTTTCATCTACTATAAAAGATTTGTGATGTTGGACGCTTACGTAAAACTGTGAATACCTAGTATTTGAATAATACTGTTTAAGGTAAAACATATGTTTCTGTGATTTTCATCTACTATAAAAGATTTGTGATGTTGGATGCTTATGTAAAACTGCGAACAGTATTTGAATAATACTATATAAGGTAGAACATATGTTTCTGTGATTTTCATCTAAACGATTTGTGATCTTGGAAGCTTATGTAAAACTGAGAATAGTATTTGAGTAATACTGTTTAAGGTACAACATGTGTTTCTGTGATTTTCATCTACTATAAAAGATTTGTGATGTTGGACGCTTATGTAAAACTGTGAATAGTATTTGAATAATACTGTTTAAGGTACAACATATGTTTCTGTGACTTGCATCTACTATAAGAGATTCGCGATGTTCGACGCTTATGTAAAACTGAGAATAGTATTTGAATAATACTGTTTAAGGTTCAATATATGTTTCTGTGACTTTCATCTACTATAAAAGATTTGTGATATTTGACGCTTATGTAAAATTGATAATAGTATTTGAATAATACTGTTTAAGGTACAACATACGTTTCTGTGACATTCACCTTCTTTAAAAGATTTGTGATGTTGGACGCTTATGTAAAACTAAGAACAGTATTTGAATAATACTGTTTAAGGTACAACATATGTTCCTGTGAATTTCATCTACTATAAAACATTTGTGATATTGGACGCTTATGTAAAACTGTGAATAGTATTTGAATAATACTGTTTAAGGTACAACATATGTTTCTGTGGCTTTCATGTGAACAGTAGTAGTCTACTATAACAAAGGTGTGCTCTTGGTTGCCTATATCAAACCGAGACGTTGTATTTGAATACTATTATGTAGGATCATTTCTGCGACTTGGCGAAGTAATATGCATTTGTCGCTTTCCTGCGGGTGGTAATTCTACTATAAAAAAGCGTGGTGTTGGTTGCCAATGTATAGTCGAGAACGTCGTTACCATGCAGGACCATTTCTGCGAACTAGTTATTAATGTGGTTCTGCCATGTAATGTAATGCTGACTTCCGATGTAAAAATATAAATTTTATTTGAAATATACTGCACACGTACCTGTTGAAAACAAACCAAAATTTTCGTACGAAAAATATCGTGCAAATGTTGGCACATCGATTACTTTTATATCTGTCACGTCCTTACGCGCATTTTACATTTTTCTGTAAATTGCATTTGATTTTTATTAGTTCTTTTTTCTTTTTTCTTCTTTCTTCTTCGTCTTTTTTCTTATTTGTGATTCGTTTTCTTAAATAAACTCGATATTCGTCTAGTCGTTAAAAGTTTACCTTATGTATAGTTAGCGTTTCTGTTACATCAGTATCACGCATTATTTCCAAATTAATAGTAATTTTTCGATGAAGTTGTAGATAATAAAGAAATATTTATATACGTTAGGAACCTACGCGGAATGTCACATACTTATAAAACAGTGCTTGAATTACTTCAAAGTATTATGTTTACATTGACAACCATAATATAAAACTCTGCGATAATAATTTGGCCTAATATCATGGCAAATTCCTACATTCTAACCGATCCATTTAAAATTTATTTGACTTCCAGTGAAATGAAATACTCTTTCATTTTATTTCATCTGGTATTCCTGTTCTCATCAAAAAGTTCTTATTGAAGTTGTCAGTCGCAAACAAACGCGAAGAAGTTCGTTATATTGCAGATCAATACATTAGCATTTCAATTTTATCTTTGAACGCGGTGGCGCAGTTTTTCTTGTCTCGGATTTTCAATTTATTTTAGATAAACACAGCGTAATTAAAAGGTAATGCCGAACAATGTTCGCGTTGTTTGCGAAATATCAAAATTCCGAAGAACGAAATCTTCTTTTTCTCTTTAACTCCTTGTAAAAAGAAACGAAACAATTTATGAAGGTTTTTTCTGTTGTGAAAATTAAGCGGTTGATTTAATTTTTAAGTCTTTTTGGACTGTTCTGCTTGCTTTTAATTCAATTCACTAAATTTAAGTACGCGGCTGTGCCGCTCTCGATATTTCCATAGAAACTGCTGCTGATTGTTATCGGCAGCTGGTATATTTAGAAAATGTAATTAGTTGCTAAGGAACAGACTTTACTATAAATTCCCAGCGTTTAATATTGAATTTGTATTTATATACTATCGTAGAGGGAAATTGAAATACAGCATAGTTAGGGAAAGCAGAAGTTTGGTCGTCTCAGCTTGATTTCCATGGATTAAATGTGTGTCAATTGTGTTTCTATAAAAATACGTAATATTTATAATAAAGTTCTATTTCAGCCCTAAAAGAAGAGTAGCAAGTTATAGATGTTTATTGTGAAAATATTTATTCAAAAATTTATGCAGCCCTTTTGCTAAGCAGTACTTGATATTCTTTTCTATCTTATTTCTTCTTCTTTCATCATCATTGACAGTCTTTTCGTCCACTGCTGGGCATCTGCCACGTGTTTCTCCTCAGCGCTAAGGTGGAAACAGGGGGCGACCTACAGTTTATCGTCGAATCCGAACGCTAGAAATTTCAAAGAAGGTTTTTAGCATTAAAATCCCACGGCTGCAAGCCGGATTGGGAAATCGTGTATGGTGGGTTGCATACAAGATTTTTATAAATCTCCATAGTAACGCTTACGTTTTAAACCCAAGCCAGAATCGACGTTTTATTCAGCGAGGGCTCTATCAATTGAGCTACCACCACACTTTCTTCTTCTTTATCTTGCCATAAATTCAACTAATTGAGGATTAGAGAAATAATAGCTTTGTTCGTTATACTAAACCGCTAAAATGAATTAGTCTCTTGGCATTGTTTAAATTTTATGAAACTTAAATACTTTTTGACACTGGGGTTACATAAACTAGGTTCATATGAGATTGCGGTTTGTAATACAAAGAAACAATTTTACATTAATCCCAATATATCATAAATGTAGGTTGATTTTAGCCTATTCTTTCGCTACCTTGGCACTTTTTTATCATAAGTTTTTACTAAGTTTTTTATCCTTTTTTCACATAATTGTAATCTTGGACATATTATCTACTAATACAAAGGTATGTAGAAAGGCCGTATTAACGTAGCTGCAATGGCAATAGAAGTAACTAATTTTAGGCATTTTAGTATCTTCTTTAGCAAAAAATATAAGAAACATTAACATGCGACATACATGCAGTTTACAACTAATATAGCGTAAAAATTAAGTAATTTAGAGCGGGTTATGATTGTCAAATTGAGAATTTATACCAGTAATGGCTAATAAAGCACGCTTTTTATTCCCCGTAGAAAAACGCCATGAAGCAACAAGTGATAGACATTTTTAACACTAAATTTAATAATAATTATGCAATTTTAATTTGAAGGGCTTGAAAAATTCATCGTACCTGAAAGTACGTTATAGAAATGCCGGCCTCATAGGTCTAGAGCAGTGGTTCTCAAACTTTTACAAAGCGCGACCCTCTCAACTTCATTTAGAATCAGCGTCTAAACGGCCAACTGATGCCATCTATTACTGAGTAGCGCAATTTATTTATTTATTCTCCATGTTTTCGGAAACTTCTACCATATTCGGAAGGGTACTAGATGGCACTGGGATAATCTGGAAAATCTATTTTGCTTTATATAAGCTGCGGACGGCGATAACATAATCATTTCAAAATTGTGTGCTGTACTGCTGACTGTGTGTTGAGTGTAATAAATCCATATCAAATATTTAACGGTAAGTACGAGCTATACTCGTTTCGTTAAAAATGGATACATTATTAAAACGGTCACTAAAACCTTCCCCGTCTGTCAGTATCACGAATACAAAGAAAAATAGATAGTACAGCGATGAATATCTCAAATACATGGTTTTACTGTTATTACCTAGAAACCCCAATGCGTATTTTCTCGCGAAGTGTTGTCAGAAGAAGGTATGAAGCCACCAAAGCTTTTTCGACATTTAAATACCAGCCATCTAGACAAAAATAAAAGCCTGTGAAATTCTTTGAAATAAATCTAAACTCCCTCTACAAGGAGCGAGCCACTTTTACATCAGCAACCATTACTAATGACAACGCACTACTATCAAGTTATATAGTTGCATTTCGCATTACAAAAACCAGTAAGCCACATACAATTGCTGAAGATCAGATTTTACCAGCAGCTGTTGAAATAATGCAAATAATGGTTGGTGAAGAAGAGGCTGACAAGTTGAAAATAATACTCCTCTCTAATAATACTATCCAAAGAAGAATATGTGACATGGCAGAAGATATTCAAATACAAGTTGTTGAAAATATTAAGAAGGGCACATATTTCTCATTACAGTTGGACGAATCCACGGATATTTCTAACTGTGCCCAATTTATAGCATTTGTAAGACACAATACTGGACATGGTATTACAGAATATATTTTAATTTGTACTCCGTTAGAGGTCAATACCACCGGAAAAAGTTTATTCGGCACTTTCATGCAAGGTACTAATAACTACGAGATTGACTAGGCAAAATGCGTTGCGATATGCACCGATGGTGCCAAGGCCATGACAGAATATCGATTTGGTCTTATTGTCAGATTAAAAGAGATAAGGCTAAATACTACATAGTTACACTGTTTTTTACACAGAGAAGCTCTTGCATCAAAATCTTTACCTTCTGAAATGGATTTTGTTCGGAAAGAAGTCATTAAAGTGGTAAATTCCACCAAGGGAAAAACACTGCAGACTCGTATTTTTCGAAAACTTTGTGTAGCCATGGGTTCTTAATAAGCAAATCTACTTTATTACACTATTTTGATACAACGAAGCTGCTGCTTACTGCAGAAGTATACAGTGCTTGATAATTATTTGATGAATAGCTAGTAGAATGTTTTATAATAATTTATTTACAAACAGGATCGAAAGACTTTACTACACCAAATTCTACAAGAATCAAAATAAATCCTTCGTTATACAAATATTTTACAAGAAATTAAAATAAGGACAACAAGAAACAACAACTAATTTCACAAATACCGACGAGGCGGTTATAATTGACACTTAAAAATGACAGCTGTCTGAACCAACTGTAGATTGAACAGTAATTCCAACTTTAAGGTGTTTGTCGTAGTTTCGTAATTTTCTTTCTAATTTGATGTTGTAAGATATGTCTGTTGTTGGGTTGCCAAATCCTTTGGATAGATTGTAGCTCTGATTATTTGATACTAATACTTTTTGTGGTATTTTTAGCTGGTGGATGCAATGGATAAGATGATTCAACACAAACTATAGTAGTTCGGCTTTGGTTAGAAACGCTGGAGTGGGATCTCGGTGATCTAGCGCAGAAACGCGTTGCCACTCGAGGTCACACTGAATTGCGCTTGTTCCGGCGTGGTTTCGAATCCCCGCTGGGGCGACCGCACTTCAGTTAGTTAAGTTTAGGGTGCATGCTGCATGAATGGTTAGTGTGTAAGGGACGCCCGCACCCCCCTGAAGTAATGCGAAAGCGGTTCCGGGGGGGGGGAACGGTAGTATGAATGAATGAAAAAAAAAAAAGAAACGCTGGAGTAGCTGACCGCTTCCCAAAATT
This sequence comes from Limonius californicus, assembly GCA_014611495.1. Taxonomy (NCBI): domain Eukaryota; kingdom Metazoa; phylum Arthropoda; class Insecta; order Coleoptera; family Elateridae; genus Limonius; species Limonius californicus. The sequence continues at coordinate 6,328 of JABXWE010025102.1, forward strand.
GAATTCCATAATTCCAAATTGTTTTGATACTAACCTTGTACAGTAGTAACTTGGTTTCATATCATAGCTAGGACTTAGTTTATCCAGTGGAACTCCCTAAAGGCGTGATTCAGCTCAATAATTCATACAAAGTTCCTTAACGTCATATTGTGGTGGCAATACATTAGGATTGAAACGAACATATGTATTTATTATTATTATTTCGTAGTTGTAGAAATGACCTGGACATATTTTTAAACGCTGATACTGACATTTTTGTTGCAGCTCCATGTCAGATGATGATGGTGATGATGATGATGATGATGTGTCTAGTTTATTTTGGTTTAGATGATATTGCAGATTTCTTTGAGGTTATAATTGCGATGAGAACTTCCAGTTACTATAGCATCACTAAGAGTTGTAAAACCGCACTTCTCGTTGTATTTAAATCGATTATGCAACTCGCATACACTACCTGTCGTTTTGATATTTCACATGAAAGTGTCGGTTTATAAAATATGACTTAAGCACCAACTAGGAGGTTGTAGTTAGGATCTTGTAAAGCAGACCAGTATATAGTATCTTGTCGAAATCTTATGTATTTATAAATGTGGTTAAACAAAACCTTCTGGCCCTCTTGAGGGGTGGAACGTTGTGGACGACATTCGAAATGGTATTTTGAAATCAGTTGCGTTTCTTTGATTAGTGTACAAGATACTTTTCGAAAAGCTTAGATAGGATGGATAGTCTACAAATGGATAGTACATTACTGGGCAGTGGCGGCTCGCGGGTGAAAAATAGGTTAAGTGCTATTATAATAACCCTAATAATATCAAATAGAAAAAAATAGCTGAGTCACTGCTTTCGTCGTGTCCGCGAAACGCTAATTCTTGCTTGCTTAAATACAAAACTGTGTCGACAACTGTTTGGAGGAAAAGCCGCGTTTTCTTTTAAAGGATCGCCTATGATGTTTTGATTTTTCTCAAAATTCTTTAACTTCAATGCACGTATTAAATGATCTTTAGAGTCGACATGTTTATGTAACGCCCTTGTAATATTTAACAGATCTGCAAATCCCTCCCTATTCCAGACAGACTGTTTTGTACAAAAGAGCAAGCAAGGCCAACAAAATAATTTTTGTAGTATTGGGCTGCTATATAACCATTGGTATTAGGTGAACCAAGAAATTGTAAAGTTAAGTTTATAAAATTTTCCACTACCTTTTAAGTCTTTTTTCGCGGAAACTGTCAAACCAACTGCAGGTCGCCCTTGATTTAAAACGTCTTTTTTATCTTTTTCCTTCCAATGTTTGAATGGCGTCTCTAGCAAGCTGCACACTATGTCATAAATAGGACTCGTAGTTCTCCTGGTAATTATCTACGTATCAAAGTAAACTTTCCAAAACAGAATAACACACGATACGAGTACAAACGCACAACACAATCAACAATAGTAATAGTTACCAATTAACTATAATTCATAAACGAACGGATAAAATAAAAAACCGCAATATGAAGTTCTGCGGTTGCTTGCGAATGAATACTTCACTTGCGCGTTTCACCGCGAACCAATTCTAGATAGTGACGTAGGCGTTACCATAGCAACGGAGGTACAAGATGCAGAGTTAAAATACGTTTGAGGCCGACTCTTCACTGCAATTGCTCGAGTGTTGTAGGTAAGGTTTTTTATGGTCGACGCTTCGACGGACTGCATTTAAAATTTAAATTTTTGTTTGTTTTCACTAAGCTTATTGTATCTACGAGTATGTAAGCCATAAATAAACGACTCCTAATAGGTGTAATGGCGATAAATAATTTGTTATGTAATTTAAATAAATATTCGCAATTGAATGAAAATTTTACCTGAAGAGGCACTTCACCTACTTCACTTAGCGAGCCGCCACTGTTACTGGGTAGGGTAGGTACTAATAACTCTATATGAAGTTTTACTAATGCTAATGAATAATCTGTTTTTGGGAATCAACATGGTTTACACCAATTTCCAATAAATAGAGAAGTGTTTGATCCTTAATATGGCGCTGTAGATCTCTACAATCAGCCTAACTCCTTAGTCTCAGATTTGGCTAACTAATAAATCAAAACACTTAAATTTTCTGGAATTAGTTCGATTCGAATATTTTTAAAATTTTCTATTCTTTGTCAGCAAGAACTTCTATCCTTAGAGAAGAAAAGCTACTACTACCGGATTAACGCAAAACTGTAAGAACTTAAACATCGACCTACCCGTTCGCTGATAGATGTTACTTAAAATGCATGTTGCCCAGTGCTACAGTTATTGGCCGGCCTCGGTGGTCTAGTGGTTAGCGCGTTTGCCTTTAGATCCGAGGGACGCGGGTTCAAACCTGGCTGAGGTCGGCGAGATTTTTCTAGCGGGGAAAAATCTGAAAATGCGCCTTCTGTCGGATAAGAAGTAAAGCCGTAGGCCCCGTGCCACTACGATGTGTGACACGTTAAAAATCACTACTGAGGTTGGAATTACCCCAGATAGGCAAAATTCTTAGTTAGGGTGTACAATGGGCCAAATGTGGCCTAAGTGCATAGAAATGCTTGGAAAACCGCGTCCTAGATCTCGCTCTTTCAAAGCAAGCTACAGTTATTCATATTCATTTTCAACATTCAAATCATTCCCTAATTATATCCATGATACAAATTGCTTAACAATACAATAATGCAGTTCGAATGATCATTTGTAGGAGTATAAAACCTCCGTGAGGTTAATAATATGTATTGGCTTTTAGCACTAGTTGGTGCCGTGTAATATACAAATTTATTTATGTACGCCATTATGTCAAATCGTAAATTAAATTATGAAGATCTGAAATGTTGTTATGCCTGAAATGTGGAAAAGACACGCTGAAACATTAATTCAAGTGATGGGAACGTAAACGTGTGATTGAAGAAATTAATCCAATTGTAATCACTTTAAGTTTGGATTCAGACTCTGATTAAACTGATGATAGCGATGATTGTAACATATAACGGTTTACTAACCAGATTTATTAAAAATTTGTTGCTGAAATTAAAAATTATTGTTATTGGAATACCTTTTTTTCTTACCTATTACAACAATGGTATACTACTATTAATATTCGACATTACATGTTGTAAAGGCCATAAATAATTATATACGAATTCGTAACAAACGGTAAGTGATACTAAATTTGAGAAACAAATATTTATTCTTATATTCAATTTTTAAGTGTGTTTTCAAACGTGTGCCTCTGGAATTTACAAATGTTCTGGTGTATACCAGACACCCTAATAGTCGCCTGTCTCGCTTGTATGCATTACTTAAACACCAAGTAAATATGAACACACTTACTAGTTTACGTTCTGTGTTTACATACGTTACGGCTAATAGGTGTGAATGAAATAGAACCAGTACTTGAATGTTGAAAAAATTTATATGCGCTAGTCCAGTAAACAGGTAAACCTCTGAGACAGATTATATATTTTTCCACTTTTTTTACCGTCGTCCCTAGCTTATTTCCCAGTTTGGTTAAGCGTTGGCTTGAGACATTGAATTTTGTTGCTGTCTTCCATAGTGTATAGTATGGTTGCGAATAATCCTCTCAAGTGATATCTTAATACAGTTATTTTGATTGCGTGGATACAGCTATTTTGAATAATCATCCTTTATCTGAATTTCTGTTGGGGATTAAATTTTTATATGCCAGACTTGACTGATCAGGCCCTTTTCAACTACCTGATTTCGTTTGGTATCCAAAACCATTTTCATAATTTTAGCGTTCATAAAATTAGACTATACGCCGACATTCATTACCAATGCGTAACCTGCATACACATGGTAATCGTGTTAGGGACGACGCAAAACCAAGAATTAGTTAAACTTGCAGATAGACTACTTCGTTACGATTTCATTATTCATGTCACAGAATCTAGTTAATGGATATGTAATTAGCAGAGAATGAATGTTGCAGTAAAGGTCGACCCTTTTGTAGTAATTTGCGGTATCTTGAAGCAGATGAGTTAATTGGTCAAAGCCTAATTAATTACATAGTTCACTCGAAGGCTGTCTTGTATCGAAGTGTTGCCCTTCTGCGACTTCAGTATATTTGAAATAGTCGGATTTGCGAGCAACTGGAATGTGAAACGCATTAAATTAACTTTCTCTGCTTTCCGTGGTTTAACTGTTGCATGCAAATGGTCTGCTCGTCTGGCTGCTTCCATCAACAACAGTAGTTGTGTGGTGTACAAATTAGTATTTGTAATCCGCGTCTGATGATTTATCGAGGTGTATTTAGTATAGGGTTGCCATACGTCCCGGTACACCGGGACATGTCCCGCTTTCGAGGTCCGTGTCCCGGTGTCCCGGTCCAAGATTCATTTGTCCCGGTCGATTTAAAATTTACGAATGAATATTTTTTTTTAAACATGTAAGTCAAAAATAACGAAATGTTCCCGAGCGAAGCTGGGTACGGGTCAGCTATACACTATTCACGATTGATTTGCCATCCAGCAGGCTGTGTTTTTTTTTTCTTAAGTTGCCTTTCTTAAGTATTATTTGATTGATTTCTAGCAATGCCAAAATGAAATTGCCCTGTTGCCAGCTCTAGAGTCCCCTACTTTTCCAAAATAATCTAGTAAGTTTAGAATTAATAAAACACATAATATATTATACCTACTTAATTGTCACTATTGCATATTTAAGTGAAATAGGTATATTGTTCACGGATTCAATTCACGAGAAAGTAATGTATATGAAGTCATTTATCGAAAATAAAACAAATGAAGAATGGATAACGAAAGATATGCATGGTAAATGGTTATACTATTTCAAAAGACTGAAGAGACAAAAAGAAAAGCTAATCTACTGAAAATGTGCCAATACTTGTTCGCCATACCACCGCACAATGCGCATGTTGAACGTGTGTTCTCATTAATTAAAACTCAGTGGTCAGATGAGCGCAATTTGCTTTCTGTTGATACAGTGAAAAGCATAATTCAATGCATTTTAAATTATAAAATGTCTTGAATTGAATTCTATCATTATATAAAAGGGGAAAAGGGGCTGCTCCAAAAAACGAAAACAACGGAAAAGTATGATTGGGCAAAAAAGAGCGATTGTAATGAAGTCACCGAAGTCAGGGAAGAGGGAGAGTGAAGGCAAGAAAAGAATGGAAGGTAACGTTCTATTTGGTTTTATTAGATTGAATCGCCCATTAATTTATATTATATTATTTTAGATTTAGTACAGGCGCAACCACAAAAAACATCAAATTTTTCCAGTCGAACTGAGTCTTCCAAAATGATTCACCATTTATCGAACCTTTTTGCTATTGGTATACTTATTATCAACCTCTTCTTTAATTGTTTTTTGTCTTTCAAATATTTTAAATTAATTTTTATAAGATTGTGCAATTTTTCATAATAAAGGTATGATTGTCGATAAAAGTTTTGTTGTTGTTTTTTGGGGGGGGGGTGAAGCGTAACGAGAAGGGAGGGGAGATTGTCCCGGTCTGTAGTCCGAGAATTATGGCAACCCTA
>JABXWE010025104.1:0-17289 GCA_014611495.1 Limonius californicus
TTAGTATTTGAGGTTATGCTCTAGAAGCTGAGACATGGTATAAATACTGTCATCTCAAAATGGTAGCATGCGCAGTTCTGCCGTATGAAAAGTTGTTTTAATAATGTATAAATATTTCTCAGATAAAGTTGAAACTCAGCAAACTTATAGTGTAAAAAAAACTCCAAAATTCGAATGAAAGAACAACTTAGTATCTGAGGTTATGCTCTAGAAGCTGAGACATGGTATAAATACTGTCATCTCAAAATGGTAGCATGCGCAGTTCTGCCGTATGAAAAGTTGTTTTAATAATGTTTAAATATTTCTCAGATAAAGTTGAAACTCAGCAAACTTATAGTGTAAAAAAAACTCCAAAATTCGAATGAAAGAACAACTTAGTATTTGAGGTTATGCTCTAAAAGCTGAGACATGGTATAAACAAGTTCTTCTCAAAATGGTAGCATGCGCAGTTCTGCCGTATGAAAAGTTGTTTTAATAATGTATAAATATTTCTCAGATAAGTTGAAACTCAGCAAACTTATGCTGTAAAAAAACTCCAATATTCGTATGAAAGAACAACTTAGTATTTGAGGTTATGCTCTAGAAGCTGAGACATGGTATAAATACTGTCATCTCAAAATGGTAGCATGCGCAGTTCTGCCGTATGAAAAGTTGTTTCAATAATGTATAAATATTTCTCAGATAAAGTTGAAACTCAGCAAACTTATACCGTAAAGAAAAAAACTCCAATATTCGAATGAAAGAACAACTTAGTATTTGAGGTTATGCTCTAGAAGCTGAGACATGGTATAAACAAGTTCTTCTCAAAATGGTAGCATGCGCAGTTCTGCCGTATGAAAAGTTGTTTTAATAATGTATAAATATTTCTCAGATAATGTTGAAACTCAGCAAACTTATACTGCAAAAAAAAACTCCAATATTCGAATGAAAGAACAACTTAGTATCTGAGGTTATGCTCTAGAAGCTGAGACATGGTATAAACAAGTTCTTCTCAAAATGGTAGCATGCGCAGTTCTGCCGTATGAAAAGTTGTTTTAATAATGTATAAATATTTCTCAGATAAAGTTGAAACTCAGCAAACTTATGCTGTAAAAAAAAACTCCAATATTCGTATGAAAGAACAACTTAGTATTTGAGGTTATGCTCTAGAAGCTGAGACATGGTAGAAACAAGGTCTTCTCAAAATGGTAGCATGCGCAGTTCTGTCATATGAAATGTTGTTTTAATAATGTATATTTATTTCTCAGATAAAGTTGAAACTCAGCAAACGTATACTGTAAAAACGCTCCAGTATTTGAATGAAAGAACAACTTAGTATTCGAGGGTATGTTCTAGAAGCTGAGACATGGTGTAAACACTGTCTTCTCAAAATGGTAGCATGCGCAGTTCTGCTGTTTAATAGGCTGTTTTGTTATTATTGTTATTATTATTATTATTATTATTATTATGAAGCTTTCACAGGAATTAGAGGCCCATCGCTTTTGGTGTGAGGAAGTTGAAACTTAGCAAACTTATACTGTACAAAAATTCCAATATTTGAATGGAAGAACAACTTAGTATTTGAGGTTATGTTCTAGAAGTTGAGACATGGTGTAAATACTGTCTTCTCAAAATGGTAGCATGTGCAGTTTTGCTGTTTGAAAAGTTGTTTAATAATTTATAAATATTTCTCAGACGCGGTTTTCCAAACATCTCTTTGCACTTGGGCTATAATTGGCCCATTGTACAACCTCACTATAGGATAATAGTTAACCCTATATACAAGTCGTTTTTCATTTACATGCATACTTACGATAAAGTGTAATGGATCGTCCTTCGGAAGGCACGCCAAAGCCGTCGGTACCGGCTATCACTATGATGGTAATAGTTAGGTCAAGTAAGAGGCATTAGAGTGACCTGAAAACTGTGATCCCAGGCTCTACTTGAAAAATTGCGCACCAGCAGACTATACCAACATTAAATAATAATAGAATACATAGTACAATACCATACTTGTGCGAGAAAATGGTTATTTTTACAAAAACACCCAGATAACGCGGTAACGAATGAGAATCGCGGCTACGAAAGTTCTACTGCAATAACTTTCGAATAAACACTGAAACTTCTAAGTGAAATTTGTGGTGAAAGACATAGCTTGGGGCACCGCCATTTTGGTGCCGCCGTTTTTGCGATATTTTTTATTCGATATAAACCATTCTAACTTAATTTTAGACAGTTACTAATTTTTGAAAACATGTTTTCATTAAATTATGCTATATTGAGGTTGGTGCGCAACCCCAAATTGTGCGCCCAAATGTTTTGGCGTCAAAACGGCCGGCGCCAAATTTTTGACGCCAAAACGGCCGGCGCCCAAATGTCACAAAAATTAGGTTACAAAAAAGAATCCAAAATAATATATTACACAAAAATGTAAAGACAATTTGACAATACACCATTTTTGGCAGTGGTTAGTAGCTTCACATCTTTTACATTAACGCCAAGCTTTTAAATTAATTTAAATTCATCGTGTACAAAAGAGATGTCTATACCAAATTGGCTGACAACTTTTAACACAGAATAGCCGACCAACATTTAAATTAAAATCGTTACAATCAGTTAGGCTAATTAATCAATTAATTGAATTTAATATTATTCAAATTTATTCAAAATCTAAACGTACGAAGTAATTTTTATATATTTTATTTCTTAGTATGTTGTATTATTACAATGTTAACCAATTTATCTATTAACTATCATAAACATGAAATAATTGCATTATTATTTTTTTACATTTGATTACAAATTTGTTACATATTACTGAACATTTTACTAATTAATGTCCTTAACAGAATCCAGCGTATTTCGAATTCTCTCCTGCATACATTCAATCTTTCTGTATGTCATTTTAAGATTTACGTGATGTTTCGTAGCCCAAGTTTTCATTTCATTCAAACACGTGCAATCCAAAGGATTTCCGTTGAGATCGATCAATTCGGTCGAAGGTAAGCCACTCAAAAGTTGCTCCGACATACAGGATATTTTATTTCCGTTTAACATCAAATTGTTATGTTATCGAAATTGGCAAATAAATCTGCATCGATGTTTCTAATGTTATTGTGATCTAAATCCAAAATATTCAAATCTTTTATTCCCTTGAACGCCGTAGGGTTAATTTCCTGGATTTTATTATTAGACAAGAAAATGCTGTTTACTGAAGATTTTTGTTGTTTATTGAAGTTTTTGAAAGCTTTTGCTGGTAACTCACTTATTTGGTTGAACGTGACTGATAGGAAATTTAGGTTAGGACTGTTAGTGAACCACTTACTGTTCCATTCTTGAAGCTTGTTGTGGTCTAAATCAATTCTAATCAAATTGGGCATGTTGTCGAAAGCTCCAGGTGCGATGCTTGAAATTCTATTGTCATTCAGATGCACTCTCTTTGCTTCCATATTGTTGAAGACTCCCTCCGGAATTGCCTGTAGGCGATTCTTAGAAAGACTGATAGTGGCAATTGTGGGCAATTTTTGGAATGCACCTGGTTCGATGCTTTCAATACCATTTTCATCCAATTTTAAATTGTGTAGCCATTGTAAATCTTGGACGGCACCCTCATGAAGAACCTTCACCTGTTGGTTCTTCACCACAATTTGTACGGCATCCTTGAACTGATCGGTTGGAGTAATGCAACCAGTAAAGGGTTCTTCTAGCTTGATATCATCGGAATCATTTTCTAATCTGAAGTACTTTGAAGCACTGATTTTTGTATCGGTGAAAGATGGTTTCTCACAATGTTGCACTTCTGCAACTGCCACCGCGATGCCCACAACAAGAAGAATCTTCAACATTTTGCTTTCCTTTGCTTGTGTTTTAAACACTGAAGCTAGGGTATTCTGAATTGCAGTTTTATATTATACCAGGCAATGAAATAGTACGTATAGGTTATCTAATGTTATGTTTCGTTAACCTTTTCATGTTTTGCATGTCTTTATTTGTGAGATAACCATTCAAAGTTGGGTTTAGTTCAGACTCGTCTTGGTCTATTCGTTTTCTTCTTGTATTGTAGTACGTTAATATACACCATGTGCTAAAAGTACCGGGACAAACTTACAACTCAGGATATTATTCTAAATGCGAAAAATACCTTAAATAAGTGGGGAAGGTAACTTTCGCATAAACCGCATTTGAAGAATTTAAGTTTAACCAGTTTTTGAAAGCAAGCTTTCATTAAAATATATTACATATTTAGGGATTGGTTGCCAAGGATGTAATAGAGAGGGGATCCGGCGAAACGCTGCCGTCTGTACAACTGTGTAACCCCAAACCACTATGCATCTGATGTCCCACGTCACCAACCGCGTATATAAATACTTTTGCTTTTAGTAAGTTTAAATGTATTATTTTGTGGTAAATTTTATGTCATTAAAATGGTACAGTGTGTGCAAATGGATGCTATAATTCCCCAAAGAAGAAAATCGCTAAGATGCATTATTCTCGATATATTTGGTGTCCTTGAGTAGCTTCACAGCAACGCACGCATGCCGCATCCACATTCTATAACATGGCACGAAAACGGCCAACGCTAAAACGTCCTGGCGTCACAAAGGCGGCGCTCAAATGTATCGTATCGAATTAAAACAACTTTTCAAACAGCAGAACTTCGTATGCTACCATTTTGAGAAGACAGTGTTGACACCATGTCTCAGCTTCTACAACATACCTGGAATACTAAGTTGTCCTTTCATTCAAATATTGAAGTTTTTTTTTTGTGTAAGTTTGCTGAATTTCAACTTTATCTGCGTAATAATTATAAATTATTAAAACAACTTTTTAAACAGCAGAACTGCGCATACTACCATTTTGAGAAGACAGTGTTGACATCATGTCTCAGCTTCTACAACATACCCTTGAATACTAAGTTGTTCTTTCATTCAAATATTGGAACTTTTGTAGAGTATACGTTTGCTGAGTTTCAACTCTATCTGAAAAATATTTATAAAATATTATAACAACTTTTTAAACAACAGAACTGTGCATGCTACCATTTTGAGAAGACCTTGTTTACACCGTGTCTCAGCTTCCAGAACATAACCTCAAATACTAAGTTGTTCTTTCATTCAAATATTGGAGTTTTTTTTACAGTATAAGTTTGCTGAGTTTCAACTTTATCTGAGAAATATTTATACGTTATTAAAACAACTTTTCATACAGTAGAACTACGCATGCTACCATTTTGAGAAGACAGTGTAGGCACCATATCTCAGCTTCTAGAACATAACCTCGAATACTAAGTTGTTCTTTCATTCAAATATTGGAGTTTTTTTACAGTATAAGTTTGATGAGTTTCAACTTTGCCTGAGAAATATTTATAAATTATTAGAACCTCACACCAAAAGCGATGTACTTCAAAGGCCTGCTGTGAAAGCTTCATAATAATAATAATAAAACAACTTTTTAAACAACAGAACTACGCATGCTACCATTTTAGGAAGATAGTGTTTACACCATGTCCCAGCTTCTAGAACATAACTTCAAATACTAAGTGGTTCTTTCATTCAAATACCAGAGTTTGTATTTTTTTACAGTATAAGTTTGCTGAGTTTCAACTTTAAATGAGAAATATTTTTAAATTATCATAAAAATTAAAAATATTTCTTCTTTTTCAGGTTTTCATACTTTCTTCTAGCCAGGCTACATTTAGCTATTTCGACATCATATTCAGACGGCGTCGCATTCTACGCGACAACTTGTAAATATATTATCATTATTTTAACTTGAGCACAGACAATTTAAATGGGGCACTTCAAATCTTGAACAGTGTTTTTGAAATATTTGGAACTTACCCCTGTTTACAACAAAGTTAATGTATATCGATGAACTTTGTCTCGTGTGTGTTGGTGTTTAATTAACACAACTTTAACGAATAATGTAACTTTACTGATTAGTTACTTTAGTGCAGTGCATTGGCTGGAATTAGTACAAAAAATCTATCTCTGTAATTACAGTACAATTTTCTTACTTTATTATAACATGTGTTTAAAAAAAGCAACGTAAATAGATTGTAACGACTGTAACGTTGTCGTGATTAATCGTCAGTGTCATACACATTAAATTTTTGAAACATTTATTTTTTGTACTGTGTAGCCATGGCTTAATAAATATGATAATGTTAAAATTCCCCATTACAGTTAAGAAATATTCTCTGAACAGCTTCATATTATCTGTTTTCAACAAAAAAATTTGCTTTCAAAGAAAATCAAGTGAAAATAGACATAATTAACTTTACAAATAGTTTCTGGTAAGAGCAAAGGCTATCCAGCAAAATTATACACTTTTAAATTACTAGAAAATCTTAAAATAAACAAAAGATTAGACGAATTCCTTTAATTTGACTTGTTTTTGGAAAACGTTGATTTTTTATTTAACCTCTTCGTTTTTGTTATAGTGCCTTACTCAAATTGAGTCTAGGAAACAAACATGCATTGGAAAATGCATGTTAGCTGTCTAAAGAAATGTGTCTCTATGGTAGTTTCCCGTTGCTTTCCACAAAGGGATATCTGGTATAAGGGGAATAATATATAGTCTATGATTCTAGTTATTGTTCACTATAAGTCTCACATCTGCTTTGTTTTTATTTTTGAATGAACGCAGTTATTCTAAATACGCTCGACATGATTTGTTTAAAATTTTAAAATCTAATAAATTACACAACTGTTTACGTTAAGTACTTCTAGGAAAATAATTGTTTGGAACAGCAGTTGATTTCATTAAAAATACTTCTTGAATTGTTTTTATTAGTCTCAAGCAAATATTTACTTGTATGTGCTTATGACAAATGGCAGAAAGTGGACCAACCAATGCTTATATCTAGAGTTGGGCAAATGCATATTTGCATATCTGTTCCTATTGAACACAACTCGTTAATTTTGTGTATACACGTTTTTTAATCTTTAGACTCATAAAAAGTAAATACTTTTTTTCATATTTTGCATATATTACAACATTCTTATATTATAACAAATACATGAAATGAAAGACGAAGGATGAAGCGAAAATGCAAGACCCAGAAGAACGGGAAGACAACATCACGGCAGGAAGGCAAAAGACAGGAAGGAAGAGAAGAAAAATTACCCAAGAAATGGCAAGAGTGAGAAGCTCCTGCAGATAGATAGAGGACCCAACACCTTAAGGCATAAATAGGCTCACCTACAGAAAGAAGAAGGATGGCGGCACGTATGTAGTATGATACGCATGATAGACTCAAGAAAATGTTAACTGTTTCAAATAATATATAAAAGGTTCCTATTTGAATATGGCAAGCCTTAATTTTAAGAAGTAGGCAATCGAAAATAGTTATCACAAGGTAATGCGAAATCTATATTTTTATTGACGGTATTATGAAAAAGAGATTGTTTGACAGTTTACTGGCGTTTGGAAAATCTTCTTAATCTAGCAAATTGTTATACTTGTTGTTGTTTCATTAAGCGAGATCCAGGACGCGGTTGTCCAAAAATGCCTTTGCACTCAGACCATATTGGCCTATTGTACACCCTAAATACAAATTTGCGTATCTGGAGTAGTTCCAACCCCAGTTATAATTCGTAACGTATCAGACATCGTAGTGGCACGGGACATACGGCTTTACTTCTTATTCGACAGAAGGCTTACTTTCAGATATTTCTAGGCCAGAAAAATTTCACCGTCCCGTCCCCGGCCAGAATCGAACCCGTGTCCTTTGGATCTATAGACAAGTGTGCTAATTGTTATACTTACTTTATAATATTTGAAATAGGGGAGAGTGGTACACAGTGGAACGCAGTACGTTATCAAATACACTATTTAACCTAGCCTTGGAATACACGTGTACGGTAAAAGGCCAGACCACGAAAACGATGGGAAAACGAAATACAAGAAGATGCACGAGTTAGGAGTCCGCGTTTGGAAGAAAGTGGCAGAAGACAGACACGCATGTAGGCAGGCCCAATTTGGGCGTAGAGTCATGGAAGAAAATATTTAAAATACTTAAACTTAGGTATTTATAAATAAACCGTTGTGGTTTTCGGTCACACTTACTTTGTTTAAGAAACTAGTAAACTGAGATACCAAACAGAAATCTGTGATTCACAGTAGATCTCCTAGTATCTGGAGATATGTATTTTGAGTTGCCTATTTTTCGAATAGTAGGCTAACTCTCCTGTTAATCATCAGGTATAATTATTTTAAATTAAGAGTGGTCTAGATGTATCGTGTGTTGTCTATTTTTGAAAACAAAAGGGTTGTCATTGTTTTTAGAAACCAACTGAACAGAGAAAATAATAAACCAAGCTAAGACAAAAGTTAGTGGAAACATTAGACAAACTAACACCTAGGTAGGAAAATATAGATGAGTGTCTACGAGCAAAACACATAAATTGTAAATGTAGAAAAAAGACAAGAATATTTACCATATTTATTTATAAACTAATAAATATCACACCAATTACCTAAACATTACTGTGAAAATACACCAATATATTAATTTATACTATCATATTAAATATATCTAATCAAAACATTAAAAAATTCTAATGGATAATTCTAAAACTGCAGGAAAACAAAACGTTAACATACAGTTTTGCTACTGGGGATGGGTTAACAATAATGTTCAAAATGTTAAATCTACTAAAATGCAATATTAAACTGTCTGGAACTAGTAGGTAGCATGAAATCCATATTAAAAAATAGTATTTAAATATCGTTATCATATGATATGGTAGGTTTTTTTCTTAGAGTACAGCTTGAGTTGCGAGAATATTATCTAATATATCAATAAATACATAAACATTACGAAAAGATGTACAAGTTTTAGGATATGTTATGTTACATTAGGATATGATAATATTATTTTATATTTTCATAGTGTTTTGTTTCACACAACTTCCAGGCTGCAATGTCTGTCTATAAAGTTCCCCCTAAAATAGCCTACGCTTACAAATATTTCAATATTTCACAACCTACTCTAAAACACACAATACAGCCTGGAACGACATTCTACATATTAGCAGCGTCCGTTTGATTGTTGAAAGACGCCCATCTTCGTTTTAGATTACATGAGAAAAAATAGTTACTCTACTGAACAGCACGACAACCATCCTTTCTAATCAATCTGCTCTCACTTCAAATGGCAATACATATTTTGAGCCAGTTCACACTACAGTATTTTGCCCTTGCATCAGCAGCGCTTGAGCTTCCAAGATAACCAAGTAGAATTCACCTAAAGCAACTTACCATACGCTACATTTATTAGTGGGATTCATGGGCGAACCCAGTGGGCAACTATAAGCGCGAGCAAAATCCCACGAGTTTGAGAGCGGCCCTAAAACACGGATTGGACCTGGAGAATGGACGCTTGACCGCACTTTCGTCAGAGCATCTTCTGGTCTCATCGAACCACACCATATTTGAGCATAATTGAGGAAAAATAGCTGATCATGTGTTAAATTCAGTCCTGGTAAATCCGGCTCTTCCCCATGCTCCGCCACCCATTTGCGATATGCCTGAAATATATCATTTTTAGTACCTTCTAATCAAAAAATTATAAAGAAAGTTAAATGTACTGGACATCATTTAAAGTGAATCTTATTAAATAGATGTAGTAAAAGTTGATAATTAGTGAAATAGCAAATTAATTTTATTTGCAATAATTTGATTTTATGGTTTTCTGCTTGATCTCACAGAGGCCGCCTTATCACCAATGTACAGGGTGATTTTATGCATGTGCATGTTTAGAAATTAAGCTTGGACTGTTAGCTTTCATGAACACCAAAGCTTATCAAAATCGGACAGGAAACAAATAAGTTATATTTTAGTTAGTAAAGTAGTGGCGATGCAAGAAGATCAGAGTAGGAATAAAATGAAAACCATACCTGCCAAGTTGCCGAGGATATTTATACCGTAAAGTCAGCTTAGCTAGAAAAGGATGCAGTATCGCAACTTAGGGTTTTCATTTTAATCCTACTCTGGTCTTCTTAAACATTTCAAACTATTAAAGCTCGCCAAAGACATCCAAATATTATTTGCTACTATCCCGAAAGAACCTGCGACTAGTTGTAGGTATCTTATCTGAACACTGTACCCTAAATCAAAACCTGCACACGATGGGACTGGCGGACAGCCCAAACTGTCGAGGATGTAACGGGGATAACAAGACAGCAGAACAAGTCCTGCATCACAGCCCAGCTCTTGCAACAATCAGAGGATCCATGTTGCGAGACTTTTGGCCTGATATGGTCGAAATCAGCAACACCCCAGTTGTGTATGTCCTCAAGTACATCCAAAAGATTGGATGGCTTGGGTGATGCCCAAATTGGGGAGCTGCTGCCACCTATGTGGCCTAAAGCACGTGAGGTAACTCACCCTCCCAAAATTTACAATGAAAATGACTATCCATTTATGATGTTCAGGTGTAAATATAGTTAAAATCAGAATAGATGAAGGCTGTATGCATCTAGTAACACAAATTAACTTATACGTGCGCAGCTGTTTGTGATACATAATTAAGACATACACATAAACTAATTAGTATGTTATTTAACTGCACATTTGACTAATGTAGTACTAACTCAGTCAGACTTAGACAGTCGCTGTCATATGATTTGACTTTTGTTGACAGTTGAGTTTTGTAAACACCTCTGTTTAGTTGCTTCTATATTTTCGTGTAATTACAGTTTTTGTAAACTAATTTTTCTTTCTTGTTGAATTTATGATACCAATTAGTAATATTAGTGCAAGGCAAGCACTACACTCTCAAGCACAACAATTAATTTATAATTTGTTAGATTACTTTTGAGAGGGAGAAAATCAACGGTGCCTCCTTACTACCATTGTCCTGTGTTATTTGGTACAGCGTGTAGCAGATGGTATGGGAATTGACCTTTTATGAGTGCAGATGATAAAATCTTGCAGTCACACAATTTGATATTGTCCAGCCCAGAAAAGAAACGCCCAAGAAGGAAAACAAAATCTGAAGATTTACCAGATTCTTCAAAAATGGCAATAAAGAGACACTGTACAACATGTACGCAGGAAGCAAGTTGAACAGTTGAGGTATTTAATGAAATTATTCATCGTTGTGATTTCTTATAAAACAACATGTTACCATCGCATCACTAAATGGTAAACTTAAACAGTGCTACATACTACTGAGCAACACTAGCTTATATCATGTTCTGTATAATATTGGGTTTAAACTTACGAAGAATTACATTTAACTAGCTTTGACTGAAAAAACAACCATTTTCAACATGCGACTTCAGTTTTCAAGAGGTTATATTGAAAATTTGACTTCACTACTTCCACGACAAGTGGTCTTCATGGCTGAAAGCGAATCCTGGAAGATATGGCAGAATGAAGACATACAGAATGAAAAAAATCCAAAGGTTACAATGAAAAACGTTTCATTGTTGTTCACGCCGGCTCTAAATCAGATTTTCTAGAAAATGCGGCGATATTATTTGCACGCATATCGCAAAAAGATTATCATGGTGAAATGAATAGGGAAATGTTTAAGATGCCATCATCAATTTGACAAAGCCTAATATTGCAGCTTGGTTAACTGCCAATAACATTCCTTTCAGCCCAAACCTTGGTTAAATTGCATAGGAAGAAAAAATTTTACGGATTTAGATCAGAATACAGAACCAATGACTACCTTCAAATCCTCAAAACACTTAAAGAAAAGTGCAATGATTACAACATACACATAGTAATAATATTTATAGACTATGAAGGAGCCTTCAATTCCATCGAAACATGAACAGTTATCAACGCTCTCAAAGGCTTTATAATAGACGAGAGATATATCCAGCTTCTCAAGAACATAAAAACAACCGACGAAGTGCGAGAAATGCTAAAACAACTACAAGGTAAATCATTAGAGGTAGGCCCGGGAATGATCGTAAACAAAACAAAAATAATAACCAACCTTCCCATAGAAAATATTTAACTTCCAGTGGAAAAAGTCACAAGCTATATATACCTAGGCCACAAGATCGGCCTAGGTAGAAGAAACCCAACATCTGAAATAGAAAGAACAATTAACCAGGTACGGGTTGCCTTTGGCAAATTACACTCAACATTTCGTAGTCATATACCGAACACCCTAACGAAAAAAGCTTTCAATCGGTGTGTCCTTCCCGTCTTTACCTAAGGAGCTGAAACGATGACTTTGACACCAAAATCTGCCACCAAGTTCAGAGTAGCACAGCGGAATGTATAACGTATAATAAAGGTATAACCTTAAGGCATTGGAAAAATAACGAATGGATGAGGAAGCAGACTAAGGTACAAAACGTTGTACATACGATAGCATCGGTGAAGTGGAATTGGGCGAGAAACGTTGCACGAATGAAAAATGACAGGTGGACAAAGAGAATCATCTAGTGGAGATCAAGAGCCAAAAGATTACGAAGGCGACCCCCCTTAAGATGGAACGACGACTTAAAACGTTATATCGGAAACAATTGGATAAGATTGCATAGCAGAGGGAGAGATAAAACGAGTTTGAGGAAGACCGTTTTCCTGCAGTGGACAAACGTGGGCTAATATTGATTTCGCTAATGTAGAAATGAGATATTCATTTTACTTATGGATAAGCGAATGGAAACTCGACTGTACAGCGAAACGTCTACGACAAAGCTTTGTCCAACTAAATTTAATTTTGTGGCCATTCTTCGTAGTCTTGGAGACACGGGATCGTTCGTTAAATTTTCTTAAGACTGTGGATCCAACCGAACAGTCCGTAGTATTGTTATATTATGGCATATGAAGTTCTTGAGATAAACAAGACTAAACCAAGTACTAATACAGGAATAATTGCTATTTTTGACGGTCTTTCACATCAAACTGTTTGGAAAATGCTTCATGAACAATTATGGTATCCGTTCTATATATAGCGAGTGCAAGCTTTGTTAGAAGTAAATCTCTACAGATATTGCAATTCTATCGATGGTTTTTAGAACAATGCAATGATCGCAATTGCCGTACTAGTGTCCTTTTTATCGGCAAGGCAAATTTTTCAAAAAATATAATTCATTCTTACAATATCATCAATGAGCTGACGCGAATTCACACGCAACAACACCAACCATTCAACAACAAAAATTTTCCTATAATTTATTTGCAATATTTAGAAAGAAGATCAAGTATAACTTGCGGAAGTCCCATTACAAACACGCCGTAATTGGTGGTTTCTGCACATTTTAGTCTTACTGTACGAGAATTTTTCAATACCAATGATCCTAGTCATTAAATTGCTTAGGCAAGAGCGATTACATGGCCACCACGCTGCCCTGACTGTTTCTTATGGGGACATTTGAAACATATTGTTTATTAAGCTCCAACTGAACAGATCGCATCATCCAATAGTCACCCTATATATAACTTATTTTATATGTAACAAACAACCTAATTTAACTCATTCGATCGTTATACCCCGCATATTCACAAAAAATTAAATCCGCTATTATATCAGAAATTGTACGATTAAAATGCAAAGCTGCACTGCAATACAATAAAGTCGTAATAAAGTAGCTCCAACACAATATGATAATCAGCATTTAGTGAGCATACCCGAAAGGCTTCCTTCAAACCGCCGTTATCGGCGATGTTTTCTCCCTGCGTCATTCTTCCATTCACATATAGACCGACTTCATCAATTTTATATCGCGAATATTGATCTATAATGCACTGTGCTCGGTCCCTGAAGGCTCTTATCGTAACATTATTCCACCACTGCATCATGTTGCCATCCTTATCAAACTGACGACCTGTTTGGAAAAAGGGAAAAAAAGTCATTTTAGAAGATGTCGGTAAGTGATAACCCTTATAGGGCGATGTTACCTTTATCGTCGAAACCGTGCGTAAGTTCGTGCCCTATTACAACGCCAATACCACCATAATTCAAAGACTTCGGAAAATGTTGACTATAAAATAGGGGTTGCAGAATTCCCGCTGGAATAACTATAAAAAAGACAGTATTAATAATCATAATGATAAATATGATAGATCTATATGTAGAACCACCCGTGGAAATTTAAAATGTTTCTGAACTTTTAATTTAAACTTACCAATATCATTTTTATTTGGATTGTAAAATGCGTTGACAATTGCTGGTTCTGTTGACCATTTATCTTTATCTACAGGTTGACGCAGCTTTTGTGAATTTTGATCGGCTTCGAATTTTAGCACGTTTAAAATATTGGTCATGAATTCATCCTCCGTTATATTTAACTGTAATCAGAACATTATATGTAGAGATGCCCATAAATTGAAATTGAAAGGTTTGTTTATAAATGGTTTGCACTACCTGTATAGAAATTTCATAGAGAAATCCCAATATCTGATGTTTAAAATATTTTAAAATACTGCTAAAAACCCTTCTAGATATATACGAGGTTTAGCAATTTATTTCCCTAACCTGCAGAATAAGAAAACAATAAATTTAAATAAGAAGACTAATCTCCCTTTAGAGTTAGTAGCTCAGTTGGTGGAGCTCTCGCTTTCTGACTAAAACGTCGATTCTGGCTTGGGTTCGAAACCTAAGCATAACTATGGAAATTTATAAAAATCTTGTCTGGAATCCATAACACACAATTTCCCAATCCGGCTTGCAACCATTGGATATTAATGCTAAAAAGCTTCTTTGGAATTTCTGTCATTCATTAAACTGTGGGTCCCCGTGTTTCTACTTAGCGCTGAGGAGAAACACATGGCAGGGAAGAGGCCGTTGCCCAGCCATCCATCCGTCCGTGGCCTTACAGCCCTCTGTGGGCCTTAGCCTCCTCTTTTCTTAGCCTCGTTTAGCATTCTTTTATATTCTACTCTATCCGCAGCCGCTCTTTTCCAGTTCCTTATGCCTATGAGTTTTCTTGCATCTTTTTGTATGTTATCATGCCATTTTAGTCGTGGTCTGCCCTGTCTCCTATTGCCTTTCATGTGCCCTTTGAAGATCTTCTGTGGTATCCTTCTTTCTTCCATGCACTCTACATGCCCTGTCCATTGTAGTCGTTGTATTTTAATGTATGTGACCAGGTCTATTTCTTTATACAGTTCTGCCAGTTCGTCGTAATATTTTATCCTCCACCCGTCTTCTTTCTTCCTGGGCCGGTCCAAATATTTTTCTCAGCACTTTTCGTTCGAACTTTGCTAATAGGTCTTCGGATTTAGCCGTCATTGTCCATGATTGGCATCCGTAGGTCACTATCGGTGTTTGTATGCTTTTATACACTTTCACTTTGGCTTCTACGCCCACTATTTGTGATTTCATTACACGTTGTACTGCGTAATACGCAGTTCCTAGCTATCAGTCTCTGTTGAATTGTCCGTAGCATTAGGTTCTGTTCGTTCAGTGTCGTGCCCAGATATTTAAATTCTCGTACCACTTTAATATTCGTATTATCCATAGTTATGTTCTGTTCCAGCCGCGTCCTTGATTTTATGGCCATGTATTCGTTTTGCCTTCATTCACCAACAGTCCTACCGGTCTTGCCTCTTCTATCAGCTGCATAAATATGTCTTTCACTGCCAGCACATTCCTTCTCACTCTATTCAGATCGTCTGCATATCTTGTGACTTGGCATGATTTGTTTATGATGGTGCTGTCAGTTATGATTCCTGTTCCTCTAATCACTTTCTCGAGGGCTAGGTTGAATAGGATCGGGGCAAGGCCACCTACTTGTCTTAGTCCTTTATCCGTTGGGAATTTTTCTTGAGCTGGTTTTGCATTCTGACCTGATTGAGTGTCTCCTCCATGGTCATTTGTATGATCTTAATTAGTTTCTGCAGTACTTCAAATTCTTTCAGAATGTTGTATAGCGCTTCCCTACTTATGCTATCGTAGGCTTGTCGGAAGTCCACGAATAGTTGGTGGATGGGTATGTCAAATTCCCATGCCTTTTCCATAATTTGTCGTATCGTAAAGATTTGGTCAGTCGTGGATCCCCCGCTTCTAATTCGATGTCGATGTCCAGCAGTGAGACGAAAAGGCTGTCAATGATGATTATGATGACTCTCTATTTACATTAATATACTTATTGCAACGTTCTCCAAATATAAAAGCAGGGTTCAAGCGCGTCCAAAACAACTGCTTTCAATTCGGCGATTACGTGTTTCTTAATATCCTCTACGTACTGATCGTTTCCTTTTCAGAACAGTTTTCATTTTAAAAAAGAGGAAATGATTTTACAATCAGTACAGAATGGGCATGTGGATTGTCATGCTATAAGAACCAAGTACCCTTTTCTTGAAAAATATTCGTTTCAATGAGCTCTTTATCACTGCAACGTAGAATACACTATTTACTGTTTGTCTTTCAGGCACTAATTTGTCATGAATCAGGCTATTGGAAAAGGTAATCAGCATGGTTTTGGGCTTAGTTTTTTCAACGAAACCGTTTAGTTCTTGATGATAATTTGCCAATCCACTGCATGCTCTGACGCTTCGTCTTAAGATACTCAAACACTCATTACCAGTGAGTATGCAGTCAAGATCCCTCAAGACTGTTTTTGTTCATTCGAAAGATTGTGCGTTTCAAATATTCGTCCTTATCAAATCGTCATGTATAATTTGATTAATGTTCTTCTTATTAATGCCATCTGCCGTCATTCACAGTGTCTTTCGGCGGTTTTTTGACACAATTTAACAAATTATTGCCAAAAAATATGCATTTCAAGAGATCGACGGACGCCCGATTCTCACGTTATCTTGAACATCCTCATGTCCACCTTTCAAACGCTTAAACTGTTCAGACACGCTAGTACGGCTTAAGATGTTATCACCGTATATAGTATTTGACATTTCATATGTTTCTCTTGGAGTTTTCTTCAATTTATAGCAAAAAAATATATTCACCCGCTGCTCCTTGACGACTGACAGCAACAAGGTCTATGCGTTGGCGTCCTACGTAGAAACTAATAGCCGTTGGATCTTCGCTTGACCACTTTCTATTGATAAAACTATGCACTATTACCTATATGGTGTTTTACTTTTAGTTTTAACTTCACATGATTCCTGCGCCATAGCGTCAATCCGAGAATTAAATTGCCAAACGTCATAGTGATTTTCTAAAAAAACTTACTAAAATTTTTTTGTAGACTAACGTCATGGTATTTGGAAAATACTGACTGTAAAAAATCAACGCCAACTCTAAGCTTTATTTCAACAATATTTCATCTAACGTCTGATTTAAAGATATGTAACTAGTGTAAAGAATTAAAATTTAGTCGCCTAAGCGATATGTTACTATTTACTACATCATTTTGTAAGATAAAATACTTC
>JABXWE010025105.1:0-15653 GCA_014611495.1 Limonius californicus
ATAGAATGAAAACCCAAACAAAAAATTAATTTTTATGCATCATTTTCCTGATGATCCTTCTGAAAAAACTGTTAGCACTAGGTACTTATTTTTAGGTAATACGATTTGCATACATTTCGATCTGTATTCAAATGATTTGGTACTTATTCGAGTAATTCGAATAATATATCGAATAATTCGATATATCGAATAACGATATTAGAATAAAAGTTAATCGATTTATCGAATAAGATATTATTCGATATTTCGAATAAAAACTATTCGAATAAACAATTTTGCCATATTTATTCGATATTTATAATAATAAATTATTCTATATTTATTCGAATAATTCTATACTTATTGGAATAATTCGATATTTATTCGAATTGCAATATATCGAATAATATTCGATATTTAATTTTATTCGTTATTCGATACCCCGTTTCTGATATCGAACACCCCTATTGATCGGCAGAGCAGTACACAAAAAATTTACGTTAGTACAAGCCATTTACTCTTATTGCGAGGTTGAAACAGAAAGATATAATGAAAACAGAATATACGTTACGAAACACCAATGGCATTGGAAATTAATAACGGAAATACTTGTTACTAGAAAAGTTTCCATAAACATGGGCACAATTTCAAACAATTTCGAAGCCACGGCCTTTTAACCCAGTTTGCCTACTATTAGGCAAAATTGCTACTGTCTTCCAAGCGGAGGTAGTGGGAATAATGGTGCAAATGCAATTCTTGAACGACAGATCAAGAACCAACGTATTGGTATCTACAGTAACAGCAGAGCCGCTTTACTAGCCCTGGCTAGTTGCAAAATTACTTCAGGAGTGGTACTGCAGTGCCGTGAAGTTCTCGACGATATCTCAAAAGATAATGTCTTTTCCCTTATATGGGTGAAAGGACATGACAGAAACTACGGCAATGATAAGATTGCGAGACTGACCTCCGAACAACCTATTTGGGGACCAGAACCCGATATTCCTATATCCCTGAGGACATTAAGCTTTATACTATACCAAGAAACCCTAAAAAACTTCACACGAAAATGGGTGAACACTGGAAGTAGGTGTCGCCATGCAAGGGCTGCTATTACTGCATCCTCGCCAAAGGCAGCCAAATTTTGTGTGCAACTGTCCTGAAAGAAGGTGCGGCTAGTTGTAGGTATCTTATCTGCTCATTGTACCCTAAATCAACACATGCACAGGATGGGACTGGCGGACAGCCTAAACTGTCGAGGATGCAACGGGGATACCGAGACGGTAGAACACATCCTGTGTCACTGTCCAGCTCTCGCAACAATCAGAGGATCCATGTTGGGAGACTTTTGACCTGATATGGCCGAAATCAGCAACACCCCAGTTGCGGATGTCCTCAAATACATCCAAAGGATTGGATGGCTTGGGTGATGCCCAAATTGGGGAGCTGCTGGGGAGGCAGCACAATGGGCCCACCTTGTGGCATGTGCATGTGAAGTAACTCACCCTCCCAAAATCTGCAATGACAATGACAACCAGTTCGCTTAGCAATTTTGAGATTAAAGCAGCCTATTCGAATTGGTTATTAGATTCATATTTAACATTTCCTGAATTATGGTAATTAGATGTTTCATAAAATATGTACCTTGAAAATGGATCCATTCTAGTTTTTCCAAATATTACCCTTTAATGTGTTTATATCGGTCATTCACAGTAGTAAGACATGAAAGAATAAATCAGGATAATACGACGAGGATTTAAATTTAAATAGAAATGTTTAAATTAAAACCCCATCTGCAAACCATTCTAAAAATTAAATTGATTAAAGGCTGGTAGTGACTGCTGTTACCATATCTATGGCAACTGTTTTGCTGTAATATTATTTTGGCAGTTATAGTTACGATGTCGGAATGTTTTGTACATTGTAGCATGGAACAACATATAATAAGCACATTTCTTATGAATTAATGCATAATTTCGATATAAATTCTTAGAAGACTACGAGCACAATACTAAGATCAATGTCTTTCTAAAAGTTGGATGTTTAAGTTGTCGAAATCTTTTAGAGACGGGCGAACTCGTCTAAACTATGAGTGAATGAATGTACGACGCGCTGCACGTTCGGTCAATGGTAAAAATGAAGAAAAAGTTAATGCGTCTATTCAACAGACAGACGGATGATAGTTTATCTGATTTCTCAAAATATAACTATTCGTGCTGGAAATGTTGAAGACAGCACAATAACCGTGCTAATTGACTGAAGAAGTGAATTGTTTGCAAATTGCTTCTTCTTTACTGCAGCGTTATGAGAGAGAAGGAGATACGGCACTTTAGTGCAATAAAGTTAAGCAGGTGACCAACTACAAACGGAAGAGAAGACAAAGTTATGTCTGCTTTCTCCAAGACAATGTTCTCATACCTCTGAAAGAACAACTGAAACTATAAACAAGCTCTAGTGGCATCTTCTTCTGTATGCGGCATACGGTCTTAATCTTGTTCTTTCCGATTTTTATTTGTTTGACTTACTGAAACGTCTTTTAACCGGGAAAAGATTTCAGTCAAATAACGATGACCCAAGCTGTTCTAGAGTGGATACGCACGCAACCTAAGGACTTCTTCCAGGAAGGTGTCACAAAAATGGCACAAGTGCATCGCTAGACAAGGGCACTATATCGAAAGTAATACAGTTTACAATTTTCCTTATTGTAATATTGTCATACCCTTTTTTATTAATAGATTCCTGTTCAAATTTAAGAACTCCTCGTAGATGCGCAAACATTCAATGAAAACGAAAAAGGAAGCGGTACAACCACGTAGACAGAGAAGATAATAATTGTCTGATAAGGATTGCTTGTGATCCAAAACCCAGAGGCAAACGAACAGTAGATCAATTCCCGAAAGTTGGGGCTGATTGTTGGGTGTCATCATCGTTGAACACACCATGAAATATGTGAAGAAAAATAGACATAGTTCCTATGTAAAAGGAGAAGAAAATAGATCTGTTAAACACCAATAACATTAAAACGTTTTTATTTATCTTCGTATACCTCTTTCACTTCCTCAGAAAAACAGTGCATGCCTTGTTTTCCTGAAAATTACGTAAACTTTGTTTCTATTAGTCTACACTCAAAATTTCAGAGGGTTTCCAAGTCTTTCCAGCATTCATTCCTACTGAGGAATATATCTATGTAACGTACAACAATTACACGCAGTTGATTATCCTCAGCGCGTCGAATATATTAATTCGCAAAACATGTGTTTATGGAGTTCGAAGAAGTATAATTTTACGGTAAAGATACCTCGTCATCCTCAAGAAATAGGAGTGTGAGCGGCCATTTCAAGGCGTAGAATAGTTGCATCATACTTTTTTGAAGGTAAAAGCAATACAAAAAAGTTTATTTGTTGAAAAATATCAACGAAGATTTTTTCAGGCAATTTGACTGTAGAATAGTATCGAGGAGAGATTTTACGGTCCTTTTTTGAAGAGCTTCAAGACGATGAACTCAGATTTATCTTTTCCAACAATACGGGGTCACTGCGCGCCCAACACATGATACCTTAAATATGATAGGGGAATTTTTCGACAGACGGATTATTAGTCGAAATACACACCGATGTCACGCCATAACACTTCTTTCTGTAGCCGTATTTAAAGAACTCCATTTTCCAGCAGCCAATACATAATCTGAATGAACTGCAGCACAGAATATTGGAAAAAATTAATGAAATTTATAACCATCCGTATATGTCAATAAATGTCAGCAATGGGTTGTGCGAAGAGTTCGAGCGTGCCTGGGTGAAGGCGGCGAACATTTGAATTATTTGTTATAAATTCTTTGTTTATTGCAATTAATTACAAATTAAGTTAGTATTAATTAATGAAAATTTATTGTTTATTAAAGCTATTTTTAAATACTTGCATTTAAATGCTTTCTTTGTCAACTCTGTTTATAAAAGTAGGGTTAGGTACGTTTTGTAGAATGATCACAATGAACTTTTCAACACCGTACACATCATATCAACAAAAAACACACGTTCTTTAGTTTTCTTTGCAATTCGATTATCACAAAAATTCATAGAAGAATGTTAGGACCATGGATTTTAATTATAACAATAATCTTTGTTCAATAATTTGAAAAGGGTAAATACACCTATTAGCCAATTTCTAACATGTAGCTTTTAAATATATTTGATAGTTTCTTACATTCACCTAGAGGATCCACAGAAGAACATACACTCACCGACACGAAAAACGGACAACCTAATTTTTTTCAGAAAAACGCAAAATTTTAGTTTTTATAAATAAATTCTTAAACTATTGTCTAAAGACAAACCACGCAACTTGTTTTAATTATTTTTAAAGATTATTAACTGTTTACTTAAAATTAAAAAAAAATGCTTTCAAGACAAGATGTAAAAAAATCAAAAACAGAAACATTTAAGTTTGGTAGCAAAAACGCGTTTAAATAATAAAAACACAAACAATTCTTATGCCACGTGCATTAATAATTACTCGTATTCTTCGGGGCATCCCTAAAAGTAACTGTATGATGTCTTCCTGAGGAATAAGTTCCCATTCCTCTAAAAGTGCTTGCCGCAACTCATTCAAAGTCAAAGCATCAGGAATACGACTTCGAATTCTTCGACCAAGCATGTCCCAAACATGTTCAATAGGATTGGCATCTGGACTTACTGCTGGCTACACTATAACGGGGATGTTAACTTCGTCCAAATACTGTTGAGTGACTCTTGCGGTGTGAGGTCGTGCATTATCATGCATCAAGAGAAAGTTATCTCCAACAAAAGGAGCATATGGGACAAAAAAATCTTGAAGAATCGCATTAACAGACCGGACAGCTGTCAGGGAGCCTCCTGGAACGATGCACAACTCTGTATGTGCCCTTAAAGAAATTCCAGCTCAAACCATAACTGAACCTCCTGGGTAACTGACTCTAGGTCTACAGGTACATTCAGCAAATCGCTCTCCTGGTCTTCGCCATACTCTTTCACGGCCATCGGATGATGGCAGAGAAAACCTGGACTCGTCTGTGAATAAAATTTGCCTTCATGAGTTTTTTCCTCACTTTATGTGATTCTTAGCATATTGAAGTCGATAATGATGACGCCTGAGAAGTTCTGGATCTGTAGCAAGTATACGACTGGTAAGATTTCTTTCTCCAGGTATTCGTCTAACTGTCCGCTCGCTTACATTTACATCCTGGACGTCATGAAGACGATTTATGATTTCTATAGCTGTAGAACGACGATTTCGCAAACTTTGTAACATGATAAAGCGGTCATCTTGGTCGATAGTTCGTCGTATATGACCTCGTTGCACAGTACTTCTGAATATTCCATATTGCAAAGCCACAAATCGCTGACTTCTTCCGTCTTAAAGTAATGCAACAATAGCAGGAGCTGTTTCAGGGTTTACAGTCATAACTGTGAACGTTAACAAACTAACAAGCTATAGTTTGTGTCACACTAAAAACAATTAAATATGCCAAGATAACTTTGCACTAATGCAATAATTTCTGCGGCCATTATTTTTACCTAAAATGCAGCGCATACTTAATACAAGGTAAACAAACAATTTAAAAATAAATTGAAAGCAGTTTTTTGTTACAATCGAATGTAAACAGATTAGGAAAGCAGTTATATTTTAAAGCTAAAAAACATCATTTACTTAAAAAGTTTAGTTGTTGATATTTTCAAATACCGACAATAGAAGGAATATCGATCATTGTTATGCCATTTAATTTTTTAAAACATATTTGAAAATCTTTAAAAATTTTGTAAGTTACTGTCATTACAAAATGCCCTATCACTGTAGCTTCTTTTGCAAGCTATATAATATTTACATAATTACTTGGTTATTAGTCGTTAATTTCTATTCTTATCTTCGAAATTAAAACGGTAAAACATTAAAGGTTATAAAACACAGTTCGGTACTTTTTAATAAACAAAGTAAACGATCAAAACGGTTATCGCAAAGATAATCTACGTTTAGCCATCCTTGACTCCATATATACAGGGACATTCGTGAAAACTTATAAATTAAAATGCATCGGATTTATAACTTATATTAATGAAATGTGCTAATGAGCTTAATTAGAAGTCCATAGGCGTCCATAAAATAAAAAGTATACCTATTTTTGGTAAAAGCTACACCCGGGCAAATGGTTTCCCCTCCTGGTTTAGATTTCATTGGAAAATATAGGTTTCATTAATGGATTCGTATTAATGGGATTTGAACTGAAATAGTTTATACAAGAAAATTTAGTACCAAACTTTAGTACGAGAAATCGATTTATAGCTCAAAACACTACTCAAACTAAAATCATCGTATCTTTATGTGTTATTTTATAGTTTCCTTAAAACACTCGTCCTACACAAACGGAATTAATTTATCTTACTTTAAATTTGAGCTCCGTTAATACAAAAATGTTCTTCTGCAAAGCGATTTTATGGCTATTTTAAGTATTTCATGTTGTGTACAATATTAACTCGAACAGTTTAATTACTGCCTTAAAAGCTGCTAGTAATCGCACGCCCCTGAGAATTATCATTTATAAATAGGTATTTACTTATGCATATTCGTGTGTCATGATAGACAGTAAAAAATATTCTACATCGTCTGTAAACGCATGGTTAACTACAAAACATAGACTTAGGAAGTTATAATTAATTAACTATATACATTTTAAAATAGTTCTATACACTAATAAGCGTAAAACGCTGGATTTATACTTTTGACTGCGTTTTCTCAGAATTTATAAGATCGACGTTATTAATATTTCTTTCTAATAACCTAAATAGTTTGGCGGTTTCAAACAAAAAAACGGGTGGGTCAGTTGTTAATGTTTAAACCAAATTAGAACAGGTAATATTATACGGATGACGAATTGTATCCGGATACAGACGCCGGATAAACAGATTTGTGAATGAGATTGCGTTAAAACAACAAAGAAGATTTTAAAACATAAGTAATAAAAATGCACTGACGTTTCCCATGGTTTTTTAGCTTTTGCGGTTTTTCTTTTATTTCATACTGATCTAACTATTTTAATATAAGAGTATTACGAATACACTTAATTCCAACATGATTGTTTGAATAGTGTACAAGTATGGGTAGACGCACTACGTATTAAAAATTAGTTCTTTAGTTTGCTTATTCAAGAAGGTTTATTTTTGATATTACTGTTAATAAAAGTTTTCTTTTATGAATAACATTCGTTGTTAAAGACATTCGTAGAAGTTTCATATTCTGTGCCGCAAGCCAGAAGTGTTTCAATTTTGATGACACCTTTAATGCAATATCATGTACATAAGACATAGAAAAAATTCTACAACTTTTGAATCTGAACCACTTTAGTATTCATTAACAGATGTTAACAAAGTTTTCTCTGGTAAAGGCAGAGTAGTTATAGCTAGGAATACAGAAGATATAGTAATTTTTAAGATTGTACAGCACGGTACTTCACGTTGAAAGGAATAACACATCGTAAAAATTATGGTTTACTGTTAAACTTTTAGAATATATATGAACGGTACATTCTTAAATTATAAAATAACATACCTTTGCTCACCTATTGAGAGATATTCGTGTTGACAGTTATCACTTCCACAACTCCTTACATTAGCATTACCAGTAGCACTCCCACTTCTACTACCACTACCAATACCACATCCCTTATCACTACTACTACCACTACAACAACCACCATAATTTTACACCTTACCACTGCTACTACCCCTACCACTATCACAACGATTATCACTACTACTAACACTGCCACACCACAATCACATTCACAACTACACCTACCACCACAAATTTTGTATTTGTGTGATTTACAATCGTCTTACAGTAAGGTAACATAAAAAGATGCCTTTTCTTATCATGACTACTTTAATTTACTACCACTATCACTACCAATAGCACAAACCTTATCACTACTACTACTATCACTACAACAACCATCACAATTATTACACACCTTACCACCGCCACTACCCGTACCACTATCACAACCATTAGCACTACTACTAACACTGCCACACCACAATCACATTCACAACTACACCTACCACCACAAATTTTGTATTTGTGTGATTTACAATCGTCTTACAGTAAGGTAACATAAAAAGATGCCTTTTCTTATCATGACTACTTTAATTTACTACCACTATCACTGCCAATAGCACAACCCTTATCATTACTACTACTATCACTACAACAACCATCACAATTATTATACACCTTACTACTGCCACAACCCGTACCACTATTTCAATGATTACCGCTACCACTAACTCTGTCACAACCACAATCACATCCACTACTACACCTATAACCACAAATGTTGTATTTGTATGATTTACAATCGTCTTAGAGTAAGGTAACGTAAAAGATGCCTTTTCTTATCATGAAAACTTTAATTTACTACCATTACCACTACCAATACAACAACCCTTCTCACTACTACCACTACACAACCACCACAATTATTCCACACTTTACCACCTATCACTATGACAACGATTACCACTACTACTAACACTGCCACAACCACAACTGCATCCACAACTAACCCTACCACCACAAAGTTTGTTTTTGTGTGATTTACAATTGTCTTACAGTAATGAAACATAAAAAAATGTCTTTTCTATCATGAAAACTTTAATTTGTAATATAATTTAAAGAGAAATTTTAGTGAAAAAAATATAGATTATACTGCAGCATTTCCCAAACTTTTAGGTTTCGCCCTCTTTTTAAATATTTTTTGATACACGTCCCCCTTTCTAGCAAGACAGAATCTCGAACTTTCCCGAGCGCTATAGAAACGGTGACAGTGGGGACAAAACGTATAAAACCATGATGATACTGAGTTACGTTAGTTTAGTAGTAAGCGTAGCAGCCAGTAGATGCATAATATTTCGTTTGTGTTCTGTTGCATCTGAATGATTTAAAGTTTGTGCAAATATTTCTCAAGAAACTGCCAATACTCGCAAAGCAAAAACTAGGAAATATTGTGAGGAGTATTTGAATATTATTTTATAAATACAATCGTTAAGGGTGAAGAGCGACAATAGTGTGTAATATGTTTTAATATTTTCGCTGCTGACAGTATGAAACCAAATAAACTAAAGAGGCATTTGCAAACAAAGCATAAAGTTCATGAAAATACATCTCGCGATTTCTTTGTGAACAAATTGAAAGAGTTTAGTAATCAGTTTTGTCGTTGCTTCAAAAAGCTCTGCTTGCATCTTACAAAGTGGCACATTGCATAGCCAAGTGCAAGAAACCTCACATTATTGCGGAAAATCTTATTCTTCCTGCTGCTGCTGATATGATCGCAACAATGCTTGCAGATAGTTATGCTACAGAGATTCAGAAAATACCAGTATCAAATAATACTATTAGTAAGGGCATTGATGACAGGTCAGAGGATATGCAGGAGCAGCTTCTTTCAAAACTTACAAAAAAATTATTTGCTATTCAGCTAGACGAGGCAACGGATATTATCAAAGATGCACATTTTGATAGCCTACATTCGTTACTACAATAAAGCATCTATAAGCGAGGACTAACTTCTCCGTTTCAATTCAGAGAAAAACTGCATGTACGAATTTATTTTAAATGACTGATAATTATATAGTAAACTCTGGCCTGGAGTGGAAAAACTGTGTTGGTGTTTGTGCTGGTGGCGATGGCAGGAAAACATGATGGTCTACAAGAACTTAAACGCAAAAAGAACCCAAATGCCATCTGGCGCCATTGCACGATACACAGAGGACTTCATTTCTTATTATCCATTGCAATTTCTGTTTTATATAAAAAAGTCCTTTTAAGGGCAAGACTATTTTCTTCAATGTGCGATGCGTGTGCTGGCCATTCAGCACTATTGTTTACTACGTGGAAAAGTTATACAATGGGTCTTTGAGGTTAGACAGAAAACAAAGGCGTTCTTGAAAGAAGATAATCACAACGATGCCGAGAATGTTGTTAACAAACTGTTCGTAATGAAATTGGCTTATTTGACTGGCATTTTTGAAACATTAAATATTTTAATTACCCAGTTGCGAGGAAATAATACTCATGTATTACGACTATGCGATAATATTAACAGCTTTTCGCGATAATAGGAAGTTTGACAAAACAAGATAAACAGTGAAGACACAGAAGTGTGTATTAATTTAAAAACATTTATTAACAGTAACAAACGAAGTCATATAAATGTATGTTACATTTTTAGATACATAGAACATCATTTAAAAACGTTATCTAAAAATGTTAAAAGTTACTTCTTTGAAAATGATAGTCTTCTATCCAAATACGAGTGGATAACATACCCGTTTGAAGTTACACCTACAGATTTATCGTTGGAAGAAGAGGAACAATTAATTGATTTAGCATTAAGTACAGCACAGGCACAGCTATTGAAGAGGATCAGAGCGGTTTCATATTGGGACGATCATGCATAGACAACTTATATACGCTACAACAACTAATGGAAAAGAAAAGAAACAAAGACCAAGAACTACATATAGTCTTTATCGATTTGTAGAAAGCGTAGGATAATGTACCACGAAATAAATTAATACGTACATTAAAAATAATCGGTGCCAGCAATTACTTAATAAGGATCATTATAAATCAGTATGAGAACAACATCGCATACGTAAAGCAGGAATCGTTGTTGGATCCTATCCGTACTACCCTTAGACAAGGGTGCAACCTATTTTCGCTCTTATTTAACATTTATGTGGTGGTAATATTAAGAAAATGGAAACAGAATTGTCAGGGAATGGAATTACCCATCAATAATACCCATTTTTTCACTTTGAGCTTTACAGACGATCAGGTGATAGTAGCACATGACTCCTTTGATTTGGAGTTCATGTTGAGAAGGTTGTACTCAGAATACGGTAAATGGGAGGTGAGCCTAGAGAAGAGAGAATACCTGGTGATAGGTTCTGATGAGAAATTAGGTGTACTCATAAATGACGATGTACAAGTTAAACAAATAAAAAAATTTAAGTATCTCGGAGTAATCATTCACGAAGATGGTATTGGCAGTCCAAACATACGTTTCAGAATACAAGGAACTAGAAAGATCATAGGAGCATAGAATTCTATTGGACAAGAACATAAATAAAACAAACAAAAAGGGAATTGGTCGAACTATGGTTGATACGGTACCTACATACGGATGGACGATGAATGAAGACGGCAAAAGACGAATAAGAGTAGTCGAAATGGACTATTTAAGAAGAAGCTCAAGAATTTCAAGATTAGAAAGGTTCCGAAATGAAGTGATAAGAAATAAAATGTCTGCGGCAGAAACAATCATTGATCGAATAGAAAATATGGTTGGTGGTATGGTAGATGATATGGTTTGACCACTTGCTTCGTATGGGAAATTCAAGGTGATCCAAGCGAGTGTTTTCATGGCAACCCCAGGGGACTAACGTTTGAGGCCGTCCTCGCCGGTCGTAAAATGAAGGGATCACTCGAGCAAAGAGGGACCGTGGCATGAACGAGAATATGGCAAACGAACGTGAGGCGTGAAATCTGAGAATGGGAATGCAGCGACCAGCGGTCTAATTACTGTGCTATTATATGTCTATTACTTACTAATGTACATGATTAACCCAATACATATCTATATTACGTACAGAAAAGAAAGGACAATTTTCGTCGACAGTCATTGTAAAGTTTTAGATAAACTAACAAGAAGAATTTCCAGAGTTATTCAAGAGGGCTATGCAGATCATATTGCCAATTCCTACATCTTATCTTTGTGAAGTTGGTTTCTCTGTAGTAGCTTGTATGAAATCGAAATACAGAAAGGCGCATTTAAGTCACTAGTTTGTTTAAATAAACTGTTAGTATCTTTTATGCAGTTTTAGATTGTACTCGTAAGTACATCATATACGCAATATTTTGCAAACAAATATGCTAAACATTAAGCATTAACTTAAAATGTTTTATACTAATTTTAATATATTCATTTCCGTTCTACTATTTCTCTACTGCGCCCCCCTTTGAACTCTTTGGAAATGCTAGATTGTAGTGTTGTATTCCCTTGCAGTATCAATTATGATCAGCGAGAGCCGCTTTAGAAACGACAGTCATGCCTTTACCCTATGCACCTTGTTTTTTAAAAAGTAATAGTACTGTTACTGTCTTAATATGAGGGTACAATGAGCCATATGATCTGAGAGCTAAGAGATGCCAGGTAGATCCGCATGACCAAGATCTCGCTCTGTATAAACAAACAATAACAACAACAACAATAACACCGCTACTGTCAAGTCAATTAATGATTAGGAAAATAATGGCACCAATATTATTTATTTAACTTAGGTACTCGTAATCAATAACACTGTAATAAATGAGTTATAATTTTACAAGCAGTCTAACTAACTAAGAATAAACCAGAGGAGTACCAAAAAAATTAAAGTATTAAAAAATCAGGCTCTGCCTAAGTCTTAAAACAGGGAGTGGATTAAACGGATAAATAATAAAGTTGAACAAAAACAAGTATCCAGTAACACCTAAACGAATACAATTTCAACATAATCCTTTATAATAAAAATTCTAACCAATTTCCTCTTTCTGCCAAACAGTAGCCCAAACGATTGTAAAATCCAGTTCTCATATTACGAAGCATTTCAGGAGTAACTATAGCAAACGTTCTTGCCCTGTCTTCTATGAAACCAGAAATTTTAGATTTAATATAAACCCACAGAAACAAACCTTGAGGAGATCGTGGTGCCCACAAGACTGTTCAGCAATCTGTCTGGAAGACTGGCACGGATTCTATTCTATAGCAGCATAAATGCTTAATTCGTCAAGTTCCTGCTCCTCAGTTTTAGGTTAGAAAGGAAATAAATATTACTCTATATGAATTCAAATACAAAAACAGTCAACCTACTTCGACTATCAATATTCCTTAGAGGAATGTAAGATCTTGAGAATTACTAGCAGTATACACTAACTGCTTAGAGATAATTTGCATGACTTCTGCCATTACTTATTGGTTACTCAAATGGTCCGATCCCTTGAAAAGGTTGCCGCTCCCTGCTCTAGGTCATTTGCTCGTCACCACTTGCTCGCCGCCGTTTGCTTGCCACCTATTGCTCGATTGCTGATTGCTCGCTTAGACAGATGCTCACCAAGACAACTGCTCGACAGCCACATTCCTAGCAGTGCTATAACTACATCTGCACCGACGCAAAAAAACTAGTTTATGTCAAATAATTCAGGTTTATTTTTTATAAACGTTGAACCAGTACCTTGACTATTAAGAAATATGGTTCTGTACATAAGGTAGCTTTTAAGTGTGTTAAAATATAAAATTACTTTCCTCTACAACGAAGTGATATAGGTGGATAATTGTTTATTATAGTTTTTGGAAACTCTAAATGCTGTTTCTATATCAATAACGCCATTTTAACGATGTTTTGAAAAGATATTAATTAAAAACAATATAAAAAATATACAAAATGCCGAGTAGCCCAGTGGTAAGAGGGCTGGGCTCGCACTGCGAAGTCCTCGGTTCGAACCTTGGAACAGGCAGAAATTTTTCTGTAATTCCTAAGGTCGTTATCGAGTTCGGTAACCATTCGACGTTGGGTTACAATTAACGACGCTTTTCCTAACCACTGACTGAGCAGGAGAAGTAACAAGGCCACACCCAACATCATTCATACAATTAACACAAATAGTGAAAATGTAGAGAGCGAATGTAGTTGAGGGAAGCGGGAGGAGCGTGATGTAAGTCCAAAGGGGACCCATCACCTCCAATAAATCACGAATGTATGAATGGCAACCTCGACACCGTAAGGTAAAGAAGGAATTGTTAAAAAAAAATATATATACACCATGAAAATCAGATACACTTATTTTTATATATTGTATATATATATATATATATATATATACTATATATTTAAATAATTTCAGAATCACCACTAGCACATACTAAAAGTATATCGATAATATTTTAATTTAGGAATAAATTGATTTTCGAACATCTGTCCTATGTGCAATCGGCGTGGCGAGCATATAATTGTCGAGCGTAGAGACTCGTCAGCAAACGGCAGACGAGCAAACAATGGCAACAAACAGTGGCGAGCAGGTGGGCAGACATCGTTTTTATAAAGCATTATTTACAGCTTCAATTTTCTTATGTAGTCACACTTACTGATAAGCGCTTATCCATGTTCTTACTTCGAAATGAACCGAAAATTGTTTTCATACTTTTTGAAAAGACTTCTACCATTTGTCGAGCATAGAGACCCGCGCGCAAATGGCAGGTGAGTAAACGGAGGCGAGTAAACTGCGGCGAGCAAACGGGGGCGAGCAAAAACGGTGGTGATCAAACGGCGGCCAGCAAGTGGGCAGACATCGTTCGTCCAAAGCATTATTTACAGCTTCAATTTTCTTATGTAGTCGCACCTGCTGATAAACGTTTATCCATGTTCTTAAGTCGAAGTGAATTGAAAATTGTTTTCAAAGTTATTAGAAGAGACTTCTACCATTTGTCGAGCGTAGAGACCCGCGAGTAAACGACAGGCAAGCAAAGGTAGGCGAGTAAACGGCAGCGAGCAAACGGAGGCGAGCAAACGGTGGTGATCAAACGGCGGCGAGCAAGTGGGCAGACATCGTTCGTCCAAAGCATTATTTACAGCTTCAATTTTCTTATGTATTCGCACCTACTGATAAGCGTTTATCCATGTTCTTAAGTCGAAGTGAATCGAAAATTGTTTTAAAACTTATTAGAAAAGACTTCTACCATTTGTCGAGCGTAGAGACCCGCGAGCAAACGACAGGCAAGCAAAGGCAGGCGAGTAAACTGCGGCGAGCAAACAGCAGCGAGCAAACGGAGGCGAGCAAACGGTGGTGATCAAACGGCGGCGAGCAAGTGAGCGGACACCATTTACTCGTCTATTGAACAATGTCTCAGCGGAAATTTTATATTGGGTATTATGCTTCTAATTACATACACATTTATAACATACTGGCGGTGGGAATTCTTTCTTTACATAGTCTTGAAGAAATAAAATTCGACGCGACATTAACTTAAATTATTAAACTGTCAGCATTTTATTTTCTCATAGCTATTTCATGAAATGTAAATCCACGTGGAAATAACTTTTTTCATTGACCATCTAATGTGTTGCTTATCGTAATAACAAGATTTTACACCTTTCTGCGCATTTAATATCCATTCTGCTGTACTTCCGACTACATCACTTTTTTGTTAATAAAACGGGCTACGAAATTCTAATTCCTCCATCCGACCGGATTCTGAGGTCACTATTTTTTGCTGCAACCTTGCGCCGAGCTTTCTTAAAGGAAATTATGAATAGAGCTCCAGTTTTTGCACGTAAAGAGAATAATTTAGGTTTGATTCACACATTGCGGTGGTTAATGAATGGAATTCCTAAGAACATAACGACAAGGAAGAAGGTGTGTGCGAGGCGTATCTATAACATAGTAAATCATTAAATTTACATTTTCTCATAG
Organism: Limonius californicus; assembly: GCA_014611495.1. Taxonomy (NCBI): domain Eukaryota; kingdom Metazoa; phylum Arthropoda; class Insecta; order Coleoptera; family Elateridae; genus Limonius; species Limonius californicus. Next base: position 15,517 of record JABXWE010025105.1, read on the forward strand.
ACACGTTAACCATAATTAACACAAAGAGTTCCGTCAAATTATTCAACGTTAACTGTTGTGCTCTTTATAGTTTCTAAAAGTAACAAATAAAGCCGGAATTTCGCAAAGAATTACTTAGCCAGAGGTGAATCCGATTT